>APFE030297396.1:236489-257186 GCA_000404065.3 Pinus taeda
AAATAAGTAATATATATATATTATAAATCAATACGACACATATGCATTGCAACATCTCCCGATATATATCTTCACTTTTCTTTCTGCCAGGTCTCCACAATTTTCCTTATCGTGATTGACATTCAGGCTATGATCAACAACAAATATTATTATAGAAGCTTTTAATGCCCCGTTTGTTTATTTTTATATAACATTTTATATAGCTTGTTCTTCTCAGCTCATACACAATTCACTTAAACAAAAACCATTTCGATAATTTAATCATGAATTATTTTAAGGTTATTCATAATGAAAATTAAAAAAATAGATTATAGAAGTTATCATACATGTTTTATTCCGTTTGTTTTTATTGGGTATTAAGTTGTTATTAATAAAAAATTTACGACGGTTATGTATAGTTTAATATTATGAATTTTTTTTGTTATTTTATATTTAGTTATTTAAATTTTTTTAGGTTGGGATTTTGTTTGGGTTGTTTGATAATTTCTATGTCTATTAATTATTTTTTGTTTTTTATTTTGATTTATTTTTTTATTTAATTTGTTTTCTCTGTTTTTTTATTTTTAACTTATTAGTTATAGTTAAATAATATTTTAATAGGTTTAATTATAAAATATTTATATATTTTAATAAAAATAACAAGCACATGAATACTGTTATGTTAATGATAAACATGATTAATTAATCAATATTATAAATTTTTGGTAATGCATTCAGAATACACATATTTTAATGAGTTCCTTTTATTTTTTGTGAAAACAATTTGTTTTGTTTTTTCATTTAATTAAGCTATAGTTAAATAAGCCGATATGTATAACACTTTATTTCACGTATCTTTTTAAAAAATAAAATTGAATAATTAACATTAACCAGGAGATTTGGAAATCCAATTATCCGCTTTTTCCTTTACGATTATTCAAGTTTTATTATAAGTTCATTAGAGATTCTATTTTCTTAAAAGTTAAAAATAAAAGCAAGCCTGTTTGCTTATTCTTTAAGGAAATTATAATAACATAATTAAAATATGTAATATGTGAAATGATCTTCCTTATAGAATTTATATGATATATTATATAAAATGATTATTGCAAATAGTTTTTGGACGAGGTAATGGCTATTGTTTTTTTGGAAGATATGTAATTATTATGTAATTTAAAATGAATTTGATTAATAAATAGATATTTTTTTATTACTCTATTATATATGTAAAAGGTTTCTAGTTATTTGATAATAGGTAAAAAAATCATGGATAAATAAATAGTATATTTGTTGGACATAGATCTTTGACGTAAACTCCAATAAAGTTTTAATTAGAATATTTTTTTACCAAGAGTGAGTATGTTCTAAATTTTAGTTGACAAAGCTTTTCTTATATTTCTATTGTTTTCTAAAAGGTTTAACTCATTCTATACTTACATTTTCTCACATTACACCGTTGACCTACACAGGCCAGGTTTTATAATGCGGAAACCTTTCATGTTGCCCCTGCTGACGTCACCGACCAAATTATTAAATTCGCATTAGAGAAAGTAGGGAATTCTTCATTGAGTGTGTTTGAATCAGCCTTCCAAAATACAACAACCGACTTCACAACAAGGATCTCATTTAAGGTAAAAATAGTTTTATTTTTATTTCATTTCATATTATAAAATGTTTCATTTCTTTACCTAAATACCTAATTCATTTTGTTTTGGTTAATGTAGTATGGTGGTTCAAGAGGCGTGACAGGTACACCTTCCTTCTTTGTAAATGGAATTCCATTGTTCACTGGAAATGAAGCAGTCAATTATACGTATTGGAGGAGTGTCATCGATCCATTAGTAAGCGGAGAAGTAACATGGATCGCTTAATCATTGTGTGCTTTCTCAATATCTACCACTCTTATCACCTTAACTTAAACTTGAGACTTTCCTAATAAAACATTTGATTAAAATAATCACCTAACGTTAGAGCGAGATTATATCATTTTAAAAAATGTTGAAAGTGATATTAATATATCATTTTCTTGATGTAAATATGTTTGAATATTTTTTATATTCTATTCCAATTAATAAAAAGTAGTTTTAAATCTCAATTCAATATGTTTATTATTGTTGGTCTTTGTATAACCATTAGTAAGTCAAAACATATGATATATATATAAAAATAAAGATGTGAATGTAATTTGATAAAGTCATATTTTTTTATTAAAAGTTGGAAATTTAAGTTTATATAATCTATAATGTAAGGAAAGGTAAAGTGGGCCTTAATATATGATGTATATTTTAATTAATTTTAGAGGTCACGTAAGCATGAAGAATGGGTAATTTTCAATATATGTATTTTTTTTTAAAAATTTTGATTGGTAAAATATAAAATTAAAAAATTATAAATATATATTTGATATTATAAAAAAATAGTTATTTATTTATTGAAAGTTTGTGCAATGTTATAATTAGAATTTATATAAGACAAATCAATATAAATTAAAGTGTAATCAACATTTTAAATATAAAAATAATATAAATGACCTGTAATTTAATTTTTTATATATATAACCAAAATAATTTATTACACCTACCATTTTATATGTAACCATTTTTATTTTTAAAAGTTTTGAGTTAGAAGTTGGGTTAAGAAATCTGATAGATTTGGAAGTTTGGTTAAGAAATCTGGTAGATTTATTATTTAATATGAATTCATTTCAAAATAATGTTGTGATTAGGTAGTTTAATACGAAATTTGCCATATAAAGAGGTGGGCTATAGATTAGATAATGATTTAGTGTATGAACAAATGCATAAGTAAGTATATATTGTAGTGATTTTAAATGTAAAAAAAATTTAAATGTATGTTCATGTGATTTGAAGAATATTTGTGGATATTTTGTTAATTATGTTAATAAACATATGTTTGTTTTTAAATATTTATAATTTTTCAATTTATTAGTAATATATTAACTTAATCATAATGTTGATTATGAATAGTTATTAATTATTAATATTAATATTATTTTATTTTGATTAATGTATATGATATGCATCTATATATTAATTTTTTTTGTCGATTAATTAGTTTCTATTAATTGGTCAAAACACTATAATAGATTGATAGGAATATTTCTGCTCTCTTGACCTCATTACTATTGAATTTGTTGGCTAGGAGGGAAATACAAAAACTAAGAGAAAAATGTCAAATTTTACATAATATCCAAAAACAAAATGACCAAAGAGCCAAAACACAAAGAATGAAAATGCAAGCTACCACCATCAAGGATCATGAAGAAATGTAGTTGCATGTCTGACATTAGGTATGTATGGAGGTCTAGGATCACCATGAACATGGAACTGTGGATTAGTAAGTTGATCTTCAATCTATTCAAGTCGATCATTGGTTTTCTTTTGACTCCATCTAATAGAATCCAACCGATCAAGGATATCCAACTGATTATGTTGGAGATCATTCATAAAAACTATCACATTGTTATGATCATGCTCATGCTGACCTAGTTCCTCCAAGAGTGCAGTAACATTACACAACTGCAAGTCTAGAGAATCCAAAGAGGGTGGAATATCCACATGACCAAGAGATGGAATACAATCATGAGCCAATTATCCCTCAAAGTTTTCCTCCACACCCCCATCACCTTCCATTTCCATTGCCTATTGTCCATGGCCCCATTGGGGCTTCATAGACAAAGAAATATCATACCACATCCATTCATATTGGGGCAAAAAAAATGAGGAAAAAATGAAATAATATATTGACCATATAATAGGGTGGTAAAGGGTTTTTATATGTTGTATAGCAATATGTGTATTATAAGGTATTGTTTATACACGGAGTCAAAAAACAAGGAGGATGGAGAAATAGAGGTTTACGAGTATTGTGGGAGTATTGAGAGTGGGAGGTAGAAAGAAAACACTATGGTAATATTAGGTCCAGAGTAGGCTAATGTTCAAGCCTATGGCCCTAGTATTGATATGCAATTTATGGTAATGTTAAATTCTTAAACTAAAAATGACATTTTCTTTTATCTTTAATTGTCATCCTTATACTTAAATTTTCAACATTAACATGAAATGACTCAAGATGTTTGGAAGTGGTTCCATCCTCATTAGATTTCATATGGAGAAAGTAGAATTTTAGATTTCACTCAAAATCCAACAGACTTATTAGTTTTTTAAGATTTCAGGATCGGGGGATTGCAATGTTTCCATTGGATTTTGTCATGTACTAGGGTATGAAACTCATATTTGATCAAGAACACCAAGTCCTCTATGTACCTTGATGTTAGTGAAAGTGGTTTTCGAACTCCTCTATTATGACCCTACTAAAAATATACCCAACACTCAAACAAAGTCTTGACTTGACATGCTACGTTTTTCCTATCTTATGTTAATGCTTAAAGGGTGATATTAATAACAAAGATCCCAAGATATGAAACAATTTTGATGATATGTAGGTATTTGTTGTAGCATGATTTTTTTTAATGTTAAAGGCCACCCAAATCCTGTTTTTTGATGTATTTTCGGTTCAGAGATGGATTGCACTCGATGTTATTCTGGTTATGTGCACCATGCTATATAAATGAGAACTTGTATTTTATGGACCCGTGGTTGATGAAGATTATAACTACTAGATAAATGATGTTATATGGTTTAATCCATGTTTTTATGTTTTTTCATCACAAATTAATCATTCTACATGTTTTGTTGACATATATGCATCAACATGTATAAAAATATATATTTTATAAAATTCACTCCCAAAATCACTCTCGACCTGGGAGCTTTTGAAATTGTCACTCTCACTTCCCGCTCCCACTCCCAAGTACCCTTGCTCCAGAACATACATGCATCACATTACTAATACCTCTATGATATTTGTATAATGCATGTGTTAATATTTTTTACCTGTTTCTTAGCTAGTGATCCTCCCATGATGGGGCAGTAGCGAAGATAGGAGATATGGCACCTTCACCCTTTTCTTATAGCAGTGATGAATAGGTTGAATGAAAGTGAAGGATACAATGATAAAAACTATTTCCTAGTATGCGGCACATGCATGCCACAGGAGACAATGAAATAGACTATTGTTTAGAAAAGGGTGCATGCATGCTAAGGGCATGCATGTCACATCTTTAGTTAATTTTATTTTGGATGTTGTTTGAAATTTAGCAATTTCAATTTTGGATAGAGTTTTTCTATTATTAGGGATTTTATTTTGTTATTTATAGCATGGACAATATATTCTTACTAAAAGGGTGCAGATCCCTACTCAATTAGAATACTTATGAATACTAAATTTCCATCGTAGATACAGGACACAGATCTCAAGGAAGGGATGCATGCTTGTATGCTCCAATTCATCTTTTGATGGAGACATGCTTACTTGACACTCTTACCATGAAACTTTGGTGCTCTAGTTGATCAAGTTAGGGCTATGGTTTGACAAAGTCAAACCAAATAGGCTTTTGCATATGTCCATATTCATTGTACTTCCTCTCCTCTTCCTATTATATAAGTGAGATGAAAGGTGGGTCATTGTGTTGGTTATCGATGTTTTGTTTTGAATTGTTGTAGTGCAACTTTTTTAGTATTCAATAGAAGATAGATTCAATTGAGAGTTCAGATATATGTATTTTCCATTTACATTTTCCACATTATGTATTTGTAAATCATCTAGCTTATATCTCTCTTTTTTATTGAAACTTTCAAGTTTTCAACTACCTAGTATTTAGGTTATTCTTTGTAGGTGTAGAATCTGCTTACCATTGTTAATGGAAATAAAAGGATATAAATATAAAGGGGCATAATTTTTTTTTAATGAAAAATGGATATCTACAATACCTAGTGAAATAAGGGCTTTTTAAATTAGGAAGGTGTATTGGGTTCATATCGGTAGGGGGTTAAATAAAGTGCTTTTTATAGGTACTTTCCAATATGTAGTCAAAATAAGGGTATTGTTTAGTATGTCACAAGCATACGTGCTATGTCAGAGATTCATTGAGTGAAGCCCCCATGCATGGCCCACTAGCTGGCCACGAGTTCCTAACCCCCAGCGAACCCTCACATGTTGCCAAAGAATCACTCCAATTGTGCCAAAACACCAAGAGTAGCTTTTATCTTTCACCCAAGCACAAGAGACCAACAATGTTATTTGGATTCTAAGTTTGACAACAAGAGTGTCTGCAGACACCACAAAATCTACCACCAGGGCCATGTAAACATCGCCCCCCCCCCCAGAATCCTAGAGATGCCCCTTATCTACATTTCCCCAATTAGCAAAGGGTCTGAGCACCCAGAAATGGAAACAAAGGACCCAACACTCTGAATACCCATCCCAAGCCCCAAAACAACTAGGGGTGAAAACATACAAAAATTTGCACTACAAAATAAATAAAAGCTCAGTATAATTACGCAAGGCACAAGAGTGAAACAACACAGGTAAAACAAAAAGCACCACACTGAGGCTTCCTGCAAATGTACCACTCTTAGGTCCAAAGAACATGACAAGAGGACCTAACAGATGGGCACAATAAGAACCTCAATCTCCCTTGATCCGAATAAAAAGCCAATGCAGAGAAGCACCCTCCCACTCCAATCCGAACCAACAACATGAAAATTCATCACAAGTTGTCGCTCTAGGATCCCACACCCTGCAAGTTATTTCACTAGAGGAGCCACAACGCAAACCTTGCTAGTTTGCTATAATCTTAGAATTAGATAATACCAATAAGATGAGCATGCATAAATTCTCCACCTCTGCATAATCATTGTTTCCATTACTCACCCATAACCTGAGACACCAACTATTGGAGCCAACCCACCAACCTTATTATAAACTACATGTTTAAAATCTCAAACCTTCTTGGACCCCGGTGCCACTTGTCCGTCACACACTGCATGTGTCACCTCATAATCATGTGTGAGTATCAATTCCAATCCCTATCATTATATTATTGTTGAGCTTGTCCACGCCATCATGGTTATATATCAAACATTTAATTTAATGTATAAATTCTATAAATTTGATATATTTTCATTTTCAATTTTTTTTTGTAAATCAAGATTCTATTCATTCTTCCAAAAAAGAGGTACAACAGTAGAAAAATGTAGGTAGTCTCACCCTGACCAAGTTTATTAACTACCGCGACTAGCATATGACAAAGAAACAGAAAAAAAAAATCTAAAACATAGTCCACAACTTAGGAGGCCAAAAGCACCAATAAACACATAAAACAAGTAAAACACTTGTAGCCACGCTAGTCATCAGAAGTGATGGAGGCTGGGTTGTTCGGATCTGTTCTTGGAGGAAGAGGACGAGGAGGGAAGGAGCATTAAACATTCTTTTCGAAGTGGGCCATCCAAGCCTCCAACTTCTCTACTTTCTTAGATAAAACATTATGGCCTCACCCAACAACTATTACACACTCCTAGACATGGCACTAGAAGTATTGTATTATGTTCAAAGTGGCAATGAAATCTCCATCCTCCTCTTGCCTCACCCACTCCGAGGTTTCCAAGCATTCAAGTACCGATTGAATCAAAACCTGACAGTTCTCTAAACAAAAATCTTGTCTCTGGCTGCATCCCAAATTACGAGCCTTCCCCCATCACCTCGAACTGCCACGGCGAATTGTTCAACCCTGTTACTGGCTCTATGGGGTGCAACTCCCAAAACCAACCACTGAGCCACCACGACCGCGACCACCATAGGCCTCAGAAGTCACTCGGCTAGAGCGACTTGCTCTGCTATCAACAAGACTGCTAAACACCACACTTCCTGAGTGACCTGCATTAATATCACCCACCCAGAGCTAGTGGTCAACATTTCCATCTATGAGGGAGACGCACAGCCCCCTGGGCTACCCGAACTGGGCTTAAGATGTGAACATAAACGAGCCAAACGGGGAGCCAGATGCATTATGACTGACCCTACACTACTCGGATGAGATGAAGCTACCCGGCGGGTGACTTCACAAACCTCAACTGTCACCGAGGAGAAACACCTTACCCCTATAGTGGGACCACAACCAACCAATCCAAGATGAACACAAAGAACCATAATTCCAAACCAACAACGAGGACTCAGGTCTGTAATTCACAGTCCCTCTCCCTGAATAGGACCCCCACTAACCAAGCCACCCAAGATCCATCACACAAGCTCAATACACACCGCATGACCTTGAAGGACCCTGAGAGGGGACCACGGAAGGTAGAGAGCCAAATTTCTTTCCAGTGCACAGGGGAAGCCACCAGACCCCAACAGGACAACCAAAACAAAACCATAGCTAGAAGGTCGAATCCTTCCCTGTGTGTGATGACCATAAACCAAATACCAAACTAAAAATTAATAAGAATGCACACCCGTAAGTGGAGGAGGGGGGCATCAATGGTGGAGATGCCACCTCTCCCAGATAAGGTGCCCTTAGAAATAGTTGCTCTCTTGCTCAAAGCTCAAACTGCATTTACGATAACAAGACCAAACCCATAATGTGTGATAGAAAACCTTTCCACCCTCCATAAATTGTCGATGGATGCCACCTCCCAAGAGTTTCAAGACTGAATGAGGTCTCACACAAGTTACATTACCAACTCCCGTACCGAAGGTGCATTGAGAGGACGAGGAGGTCAGTCCTCGCACCTACAGACATCTGATATTCATGAAAGCCCACACGTTACCTCATTATTGTCATTGTCTTGGTTAATCACCCCCATCGGGGAGGTCTCTTCCGAAGCCACAATCTTATCAAATTCCTCAAGGTTGGCACTTGGTGGGAGTCAGAGCTAGTCCTCAATGAGTTCCTGACCGTGATGCTCACTGCCCCAGTGGGCAAGTTTGTCCGCTAGTTTGTTACATTCCCAATCAACGTACTCGATGATTACATGTTCAAAGGAAGGGAGCCTGGAGTGAATGTGTTCGCTGATAAGCTCCAATTACCAACTCTTAATCACTTTTTCTATGGGGGGGCAAGGGGGAATTAATTAAGTTCTGCAACATGGTGATTATGATTTTTGAATCGTGTGTGACCTGTAGTTTTGTCACCCCCAATTCCGCAACAACTTGTAATCCTTTCTCCAGTGCCAAGAATTCAGCTACATTATTGGTGGAACTGCCACATGAGGCTGCATAAAACCTCACGACTTTCCCCCTATCATTTTGGATTAATCCCCCGAGACCTTTTAGTCCCAGGTTTCCTTTAGACACGCTATCAAAGTTAAGTTTATAGAATCCCCATGGAAGTCATATGAAGTTATTGGGTGATCGGTCTCTCATTGGTTGGAGGCCTGCAGATCCCGAAACAATGGAGTATGGGCTTAAATATAGAGCTAGCAAAATGCCTTATTCCCCTATCCCCGCCTTCCAATCCTCCTCTATCCAATAGGAAATACAGATGGTTTCCTTGATATTCCCTTGTACAGTTTTCCATAACTGGTCGGTTAGGATGTTTTCCGAGTGGAAAACTTCTTAGTTTCTTGCTTTCCAAAGGTTTCAGAGGAAAAATACTTGAGAGATACACCATGCCCTATTGATAATGGGGTTTTTAAAGAGCATCCATCACCACATGTCTAGCGATTCTTTCAGGCTATTATCTGACCAATCAATTGCCCCAAACAATGAGATAATTCAGTCCCAGAGCTCCTATTCCCTTGAGAAAAAGTTCAATAAGCAGTCAACTGTCTCTTCCTCACTAATGCATAAAGGGCACCAAGAAGGACCGAAAAACCCATTATCCTGATTTTATCCCATGTGAGAAGCTTGTCTTTCCCAATTAATGAGAGAAAGAATGAAACCTTTGGCCACATCTTTGAGTACTAGATCTTCTTCCATAAAGGATTAGGACCCAGATCTCCTGAGATAGATACAATCAAATAAGCTTCTTTAAGAGAAAACATACCTTTCAGGAGATGGCCCCAGTGTAATTTTTCGAGTTCCCCATTGTTGAGAATAGGGTGTTGTCAGTGGATCAAAGTGAGGGCCTCCCAGTCCAGGGGCGAATCGTGGGCTGGCCAATTCTCTAAGGATTTCCACTCTTTCCACCTCGCCATATGGTTGGTTTCATGCCAGAAATCCTTTAATCTCTCTGCTCCTGGGTGATTAGTGAAAGCTTGAATATCTTGTCGATTTTCCTCCAGTTTTAATCTTGGGAGTTGCATCCATGCCTCTTCCCAAAATCTAGCCTTGCACCTGTTTTTGATTTTCCAGAAGTTGTGGTCTTGTATCTGAGCCCTGTGCTCTTTCGACCAATTCCAGATGAAGGAGTTGTTTGGTAAGTTGTGGTGAGAATTTAGAGGATCTTACCTGCCATCAGTGCCATATTTTAATGACCAAATAGTCTTCTAGATATCTTGACCTCCCTGCGTCCACCGCTACCAAACTTTAGCACTAAGAGCATGCAAAATATTTCAGGATCCTTTAGCCCAAGGCCGCCATGGACCTTTTATTTACATAATTTGTCCAAGTCCATGAGAGAACATATACGCCCAATTTGTGATCCTGACTAAAGAAATTTTTGGAATTTGACCGTTAGATCCTTGTAGATGCTTAAGGGGGGTAGAAGGGCCGAGAGCTAGTATATTGGGATAACCCGAAGAATGAATTTCAAAAGGACAAGCTGACCAGGAGAGTTAAAAACACTAAAGGTCGAACTTGAGAGCTTCTAATATATGTGATTTAGCATGCCTTTTCAATGCATTATCTTTAGGGAATTAGATACCAGAGGGATCCCAAGATACATGCTTGGGAGTGAGCCAATTCTGAAGACAAGGGTTCGAAACCAGATGGAATTTCACCCTTGGGTGAGTGTTGAAAAATAAGATACATGATTTGTTGCCATTGATCAATGTGGCCGATGCCTATTGGGACTCCTCAAGGATGGAACCAAATTGGTTGGATTCTTTCAAGTTTGGTTTACCATATAACATATTGTCATCAAAAAATTGCTGGTGGGTGATAGGAGTGGATTCCTCGGATATTTTTAAGCCCTGGAGAGATTGAGACTCCATTGCAACCTTTATGAGCCTGCTCAGACCTTCAGTTGTTGTGATGAAAAGCAAGGGGGATATAGGATCCCCTTGTTGAAGACCTTTGGACCTTCGGAAGGTGTGTGAAGGTGCCCCATACACAAGGATGGAATAAAAGGGAGTTACAATCATAGATTTGACCCAGTTAATCCAAGAGGAGGAGAATCCAAAAGCATTAAGGATGGAAAAAATATAGTTCCAATTCAGGCGATCATAAGATTTTGAGAGATCAATTTTATAAAGTATACCTATAGATTTGGATGAGGATACAGAGTGAAATACTTCGTTGGCCACCAATATACCATCCATGATCTTCTGACCTTCCACAAAACCGGACTGCTTTGGCCTGATAATATCTTTTAATAGGGGTTTTAACCTCTGGACTAGAATGTCTGAAATAATTTTATATATAACATTACATAGGGAAATTGGTTGGAAACCACTAGGATCAAACGTCACACCTTTCTTTGGGATAAGTGTGAGACATTTTTCATTCAACCCCGGCCAAAGTCTTTGAGAGTGGCGAGAATCTTCTACTAATTCATGGGTTTCAGTTCCAAGGATGTGCCATCCTACTTTGAATAATTTAGAAGTGAATCCATTCGGACCTAGAGCGTTGTTCACAGGGAGAGCCCAAACCACTTCTTCCACCTCTGCATAGGAGATCTTGTTCATGAGAGCCTCATTTTGATCCCTGGAGATTAATTTCAGGATGCACTGCCTGATTCTAGAGATGGAATTGCTCCTATCCTTGTTAGGTTCTATGAACAGAGTTTGGAAATGGCCAATCAACGCTTTTGAGACCTCTTCATGTTGCATAAGTTATCGACTATGAGATCTATTGAGAGAAAATATCTGATTAAATTGTCTGTGTTTCACCATGGTCCTGTGAAAGAATTTCGTGTTGCACTCCCCCTATTTAAGCCATTGAACTCTCGATTTTTTCCTCCATAGGATTTCCTCCTGTTTTTGTTGTTGTTCAAGGTCATTAATAACCTCTCCCTCTTGAGCAACTAGGGCTTCATTTTGCCCTTCCAGAATGATTTCTGCTGGATTGACCGCATGGCATCCTCTAACCTTTTCTTTTCCTGATATATATTGCGAAAATCATAACGATTCTATTCTTTGATTTTCCCCTTAAATTCCTTCAGTTTGAGTTGGAAATTTTCCATTGATTTTTGGCTTACTACTCTGATATATTTCCACCACACTTCTATCTTAGAAAGAAAATATGGCTTTTTGAGCCTGAAGGATTTGAAGAAAAAGGGGCAGTTTTGAGGATCCATCCTTAAATCAATTTCGAGACATATGGGCCAATGGTACGAGCCGAGGCAAGGAAGTATCAAGCCTTGGAAAAATAGATCTTGTTGAAGGATATATCATAAAAGATAAAATGATCCAATCGTGATGTGGTTTGGTGCTTACCTCCCTGTCGGTTGTTCCATGTGAAGGAGCCATTCACAAAATTTGTATCTTCAACTCCGAGGTCTTCTATAGGCTCTCAGAAGGAGAGGGAGATCAGATCCAGCCTTCTGACTCCTCCCTTATTTTCTCCCAGGTCCTTAATCAAATTAAAGTCCGCAGCTAGAATCCAACTGGCGTGACCCAAAAAATCCTTTAGATGTCATAGACTGCTTAAAAAGCCAATCTTTTCCCCTGGCAATGCAGGGCCATATACCCTTGTTATCTGGACTTTTTCTATGGAGCTAATGCATTCAAACTGACCTGAAATGGTGTTAAGAGAGGCAATCAAGTTCTCGAAGGAAATCAATCTGGATTCGAAAGGTTTCCCAACCCTAAAAAATTACCACTTGCATCTAAGGACATACACTCTGTTGTGGGCCAACTTCTACCTGTGAATTCACTTATCTTTTCCAACGTTATTGATCCAAAATGGATTCAGTTTTACCTCCAGATCAAAAGTCTTCAAATGCAGGTGAAAGTAGGCTCAAGTTGAAGTGCTCGTTAATATGAATCCAATGGTGCAAACATCACATAAATCCGAGTCCGGGTGAAGAAATTAGATCCAATCAAAGATTTAGGTCAAAAGTCAATGCCTACATCAACAAGACACGTGGCAACCCGGGAATGAGTCACAGGTTTTGGATGATGTAAGCGCATAAGATGATGTGGCAATCTGTGATTAGTTCACACCATAGTCGTTGGATCATCCGATCAAAGGAGATCGACACATATCGCATCGAGACATGCAAGCAAGTTAGCCTTGAAAATGGACGTGATTTGGTTACTCAAAAGAAGTTAAACTTCTTTGAGTTTTGACAGGAAAAAGGTAAACGGTTTCTCATGCGCTTTAAAGGATGGAAATTGTTTTTCAGAAATCTACATGATTCCACTTAGTGGTCGACACATAGCACACCAAAACAACCTTTCTCGCATGCTTTCGGAGAATTAACTGATGTGCTAGTTGGAGCGTGAGATTGTGCAATAGCTGTCCGATCAAGCATGACAGATCGACGGTGCAGATCATCTAGATTAGTTGATGAGTGGGATGCGATAACCATTGGATCATATGGTATCGAGATCTACACCAAGGAAAAGGCTGGATGGTTGGGGTAAACTCCATGCCTGTCGGTCCTTTGGTTTATCCTCTATTTTTAATATAATCGTATTATTCTGTGTTTATTGCAGTTTGTAACTATACATGGTATATTAATACCATATCACAAAAAGAGATGACAAAGTGTGGTTTTGAACTATTCCATGGGGTTTGGAGGTCATAGTGGCCAAGTACGGTCGAGTGTATACTCGTTTTGACTCAAAAATTTGAGTTGAACATAGCTATGAGATCCATTTTCGTGTTTGAGACTCTTTTTTGAGCTCACACCTGTAACAACAATTTGAAGACATAATAAAGAGGTCAGCACTAGAAGCGAAAGGACCAAGAGACGTAGCCAAGAAGTTTGGTGAACTCCTTTATTAAATTTGGTTGTGTTGATGGTTTGAATTTGTTTCCTAATTATTTAAGTGTTTATGTTATTCACAATCTTTTCGATCTGTTGCACTAAGTAACATAGGCAACTTCACACATAGTATATAATACCTTTTTTCATTAAAGGATCAAGTGGTATCAGAGCTCAAGGTTTTTAAGGTTGACAAGTTTGTGTGGAGATTTGAATGCTTACTAGGTTGAGGCTTGGACGAGGAGAAGGCGAACTTGTTGAGGCAAATCTAGAAATTGGAAGGTTATTTTCACAAAGAAGGATGGCAGATGAAACACCACTTGGGTTAGAATCCCAATTCTTGGATAGTTTCATGACGATACATGCAATGGTGCAAGAGATGTATAATGAGTTTAAAAAGGGTAAAGGTGAAGGAACTTCATCACCTAAACCAGACAAAGGAGCAGACGAACATTTTCTTTTTGTTCCTCCAGATAAATAAGATAAAGGAAAAGGATAAAATCCTCCTCCACCATCTCCTCCATTATCACCATCATCGTCACCATCGTCTTCTTCTCATAAAATTAGTTCTTCTAAAAAGAAAAAGAATAAATCCTCTTTGATCAAACTAGATGTAAAATTTGATTTGCCAATTTATGATGGAGAACTTAATGTTGAAAAGCTTGATAATTGGATAAGACAAATTGATGTATATTGCAGGGGGCAAAAAGTTGATTCAGAAAGGAAGAAGATCCAGCTTGCTAGCCTTCGACTTGGAGGAACCACACTTGTATGGTGGGAAGGCAAGATACAAGTAGATATCCAAAAGCATGGTAAAATCATTTCAACTTGGAATGAGTTTGTTTTTGCCATTAAAAATCAATTTTATCCTTTCGATTATATGCAACAAGCAATGATGAGTTGGCAAATACTACGTCAATTAAAAGGTCAAAGTGTTCCAACTTATACTCAAGAATTCCGTAAGAGAGCTTTAACATTAGGCATATCATTGGACTCACTAGAGACATTATTGAAATACATAGGTGGTGTTCATAGTTATTTGAGGCATACTATACTTATGTTTAATCCAACTAGCTTAGATGATGTATCAATTCAAGTAACTCATTTCGAAGCTAGAGGTAAAAATGTAACCCAACATGTTGGGAAATCATCAAAATTTATTAAAAGAAAGAATAAAGGAAAGAAGAAACTGAAATGGAAGGAGAAGAAAACAAACATTGTAAAGAAGGATAAACCTTCATTCACTCATTATAAGAAGGAAGGACATGATGAGGCACACTGCTGGTCATTGCATCTATAATTGAAACCTAAGAAGTTCGGGAGTAAAGAGCGAAAAAATGTTGTTGCTGTTCAAAAGGACTTGGGATCAGACTCAGGTGATGAGACAAAGGTTACATCTATAGGTATAAAAAGGTAAAGATTCTAAAGAATCTACGAGTACTTCTTCACATACTGTTGATGATGATAATGATGAGAGGAAAAAGAATGAGCTATTTCATATTAGAGTCATTTCCAAGCATACTAAAATTGATACATTATTTGATAGTGGGTCAAAAGTTAATTTGATTTCTAAAGCAACTGTAAAGAAGTTGGGTCTAGAAACAAAACCTCATAAAAAGCCATATCCATTAGGTTGGGTGTTTGATAAAACTAAGCTACAAGTTACGAAACAATGTAAACTTCGTTTTTCTATTGGGTCAAAGTTTGTAGATGAGGTTGAGTTAGACATAGTCCCATTGGAAATATGTGGAATTGTACTAGGAAGTCCATACTTGTATGATAGAAATGATATCTTGTATCGAATTGAAAATAAGTATCAACTCACTAAGGATGGAATTGAATATATTGTATGGGATCATAAACTCAAAGATAATTTCTCTCTCATAAATTCAAGATAGATGAAAAGAATTGTAAATTAAAGTAAGAATTGTTTAATTATGATTGTAAAAGCAAAGGATATTTATAAATCTGATGCATTCCAAGGCTATAATCCTAAACAAAAAGTAGATCTAGTTAAAGTTGTTTTCGATTATGATATTTTGTTTCAAGAGCCTAAAGGGCTTCCACCCAAGCGAGAGATAGAACATGATATTTATTTGCAGCAAGATGCTCCACTACTTAACATTGGAATGTACAAGTTATGACCTCTAGAGAATGTAAAGATAAAGAAGCAGGTACAGGAGTTGCTCGATCAAGGGTTTATTCGACCAAGCATATCACCGTGTGGATCACTTATTGTGTTAGTGAAAAAGAAAGATGGTTCGTGGAGAATGTGCATTGATTTTAGAGAATTAAATAAAATCACAATAAAGAATCGTTATCCTCTTCATCGTATTGATGATTTGTTAGATCAGTTAAAAGATGAAGTTTACTTCTCTAAATTGGACTTGCGAAGCGGCTACCATCAGATTAGAGTTGCAGAATAGGATGTATCGAAGACTGCTTTTAAAACAAAGCAAGGACTCTATGAATGGTTGGTTATGCATTTTTGCTTAACTAACGCTCCAGCCACATTCATGCGAGTCATGAATGATGTATTTAGACCATTCATTAATTATTTTGTAATAGTCTATTTAGATGATATTCTTGTTTTTAGTAGAACATGGGATGAACATGTAAAGCATGTAAAGCAGATTTTAGATGTTTTGTAGAGAGAAAATCTATATGTAAAACTGTCAAAATGTGAATTTGGCATAACATATTTGAATTATTTGGGTTATATTGTAGGGGGTTGTGAATTGAAGATAGATCCCTCTAAGGTCAAAGTCATTGTAAATTGGCCTAAACCCAATACTGCTACAGAAGTTAGAAGTTTCTTAGGGGCAGCACAATATTGGAGAAAGTTTATTGCTAACTTTTCTTTGATTGCAACTCGTTTACATGCTTTGACAAGTGTTAAACATGTGTTTCAGTGGGGAGGAAAATAGTAGAAAGCCTTTGACACATTGAAAGAAAGGATTAATAAAATGCCAGTACTAGCACTGCTAGATCTTCAACATCCATTTGAGATCGAGATAGATGCAAGTGAATATTCCATGGAGGCAATGTTGATGCAGCACAGAAAGCCTATATGCTTTCATTCTGAGACATTTACAGTAGCTGTTACACTGAAATTTGTCACCTTGACTATCTGCAGTTTATATGGCCCCATCAATAGCCATATTGTCCTCTTTGTCAAGCCCCATACCTCTGCTCTTCATGTCAAAACTTCAAAAAGAGATAAAGTCACTTGAAAACATGTTTATCTCTGGGTATGCAGGTTCTCTCTACCTTTCCTGCGTGTACGCACTCCAAATACACTGTACCTGCGTACTTGTACGCTCTGTAAGCTAAAGGTTGGGTGCGTACCCCTGTAAAGGTCAAAACAAAAGGCGCAAGTTTCATCTTTAAAAAGTTACTTGTGGTCACTTCTAGAGCCTTCTAGAAGAGTTCTTGACGTGTATTGAGCGCCTCCAGATGGTTCATGCACCCCTATGATAGAGGAGCTTATCCCATCAAGAGAGGAATTACCCCATCCAAAAGAGGGAGTATCCCATTGATGTTGGAACTGAATAACTTCCTCTAGAATACTATAAATACAGGCATTGGGCCAGAGGAGGTGAGGTTGAAAGCTGAACATTCCAAAGGGTAAATGCTGCTGGAATTAGGACTTCCATTGTTAACTTGTGAGGAGAGATAACTATCCTTCCTTGTTGCCATATTGGGAGTGGGTGAGCTTGTCAAAGTAGAGGAAATCTCTTGTTGGACCCTGGGAGGAGCTTGCACAACACCAAGGCTCAGGTTGTAATGGTTCCTTTTTTGTTTCCTTAATACAAATAAGTCCATTCTTCTCAATGATTTGTTGTTAATGAATTATTCATGTACTCCTTGGTCTATATGATGAATATACTTTGTTTTATGAAATATTTAGGTGTTATGTAATCGTTTGACTGTTAGTGTATGCAGTTCTTAAAGTGAAGGAGGAGCTCATCTGGATCAGCAAGGCTAGACTGCTACAACAAGCGTTGGACCTAAGGTAATATCGAAAACATTTGAATTCTCATAGAATAATGTGTGTTTAGAGAAGGATTGCTCTTGTTTGGTTTGTTTGTCACTAGAGAGTCTTAGACTCCTAGGGAGGTTAGATTTGTCCACAAATATAACTCTTTCCGCATGACAAATTGGCGACTCCGCTGGGGAATCCATTGTTGGGTTTGATTTTTCCTTTAATCATTGCTTTGATCTGAAAAGAGTCGTATTTCTTTTGCTTTTTGGTTGCTTGACTGTGTTTTTGGGTGGCTTAGCTTAGGGTCAGTTTAGAACTTAGTTTTTCTTTGTTTTACAGTAGTACGCACCCTCTGGGTTAGACACAGTGCGTACTTGTACGCACTGTATCTGTGTACACAGAGCGTGCACGCACCTGGTTAAACAGGTTGCTTGCGTACCCTGGTAAAATTAAGAAAATTTCCCTTTTTTATCAGTTTCTCCCTTTTGAATTTGTTTTTCTTAGTTTTTTCTGCCCAGATCCACTGGTTGACTGTCAAAAACCTTCACCTATACTTTTTCCATTAGTGTCGAAAGTTTTAGTGAAATTCCTTGAGATTTTAGCCTTAGGGTTTGGTTTTTTAATTGGTCCTGTAGTGACTTTGGGTTTAGAAGTCGCAAAGCCTTAGATATCTCTGGTTTTGTCAGTCTTCTTAGGAGTTGGGCCAGTCGCGAAATCTACCCTCGTGAGCAACCTACCTTTGTGTTGTCTCTTTGCAAAATTTCAATAAGTTTGTTCATTTAAAGTTGTGAATTTCATTTTACAAAAGAACAAAAAGAGATTGAGTTTTTGTTTTGATTAGTTTGTGATTCTGCATAAACTAGTCCTTGGATCGATCATTTCCAAGTAAAACATCCCAAGAATCATCCTAGTAAGCTTTTGCTTCTTAGATTAAGTTGTTAAAAAAGTTAGATACATTTCCTTTGTTTCCCTTTTGAGTGATTTTTCATAAATTTGCATAGATCTTGAAGTTGCTTTGATTAGATTAGTTTTACATGCTTTTCGTTAAAATAGGAAAATATCAACGATCTCCTTTGCGATATTTGCTTTAGAGTAACATTTGATATCTTTGAAAGAGAAAATAATTTTTTCGTTAAGTAGAGAGTGGTCTTGTTTTGTGTGCTTTGAAAAATAAAGGAAATTGTTTCTTTGATTGTCTTTTGAGAAAGTTGTGTTTATTGAAAAGATTGCATTCTCTCAACTCTCTTAATTAGAACATTCATTGAAAAGAAAAGTTATCAAATCATCTTAGGTGCATTTTTTAGAGAATTGGAGTCGAGTCTACACATCATCAAGTTTCATCTCCATCACCCTTGTCCTAAAGAACAACCATTAAAATCAACGCTTAAATTAAAATCAACATAGAAATTTTTATTTTCTAGGGCTCTGAAGCACCAATATAGATTAGGCTAGTGTCTTGGAGTAGGTGAGTAATTAACTCTCCAAGACTATAAAACCAAACAAGTAGCTTATCTTGTGATAGGATAAATCCAGCTGTTGCATTTATACTCTGGGAAAGCTCCTCTTAAAGGAGAAGCATGAGCTCGTGTCCGAACCAGTGAGGGATCAATCCTCCCTCGTTGGGAACGACGCCAGACACGCACATATTACAAACAGTAAACCTCTTTGTAGAGACCTGGGGATCATTATCGGTAAACCTTGGATTAACCATTGTCAAGGCGCCGGTAAGGGGATTGAGCTTGTTACTCTGCCCTTGCGTGCTGTCGGAGTGTAGACTGTTCCCCCAGATATATTTTTTGCTGTTGGTACCTTAGTGGCCATAATCCTAGGATTCTACCCAAGGTGACGGTGGTGGGAAGATCCCACTGTACCTGGAGCAGACGTCGGCTAGACTCACTTGGATTTTCTGGGGGGTTCACTTCACTCGAGACGGTTAAAGTGGAGGAACTTGGTCCAGTCTATTCATTAAGCAGGTTGCCGGGGTAACTGTTCCACCCGCTCTTTCTGTACTGAATCCTACGAGGTTGGATTTCATCACCAACTAGTGTTTTTGGTCCGGAAGTTACTGTTTGTGATTGGTTTGACGCCTTAGATTTTTAAGCGTGTGTTTCAAAATTGTTTGGTTCTTTAGTGACCTTAGGTGTTTCCCTTGAGATTTTACTTTGATTTCGTGTGTAGTAGTTAAAAATCTTTAGCTGTGGCTGAACCACCGAGACGCTCCCGTAGACTTCGGGGCGAGTCTCCTGAAGTTATTTCCATGGCCGATCTATTGAGGCAAGCCCGTAGATTACGCGGTGAACCTCCTGGAGAGATTCGGCCTCGTCTCGAAGGATTAAAACTTCTTGTTTCTCCTGGTGGCACTAGATTGCTTTCACCTGAAGAAGGATACGATCCTGAAGCGGTTGAGGTTTCTGAAATTACTGGTAGTGTTGCATCTGCCGGTGATATAGGTGAAGAGCCTCAAATATCCGAACCTGTTACTCCATCTTCTAGTGTTCCTGGTTCACCCAAGGTAGAAAGAGTCATTACTGAAGATCTCCCCTCTGTTTTAATTTCTATTGAAGAAATTACCCCAGAAGAGGATCGCGCTTCTTATCTTGAAGACGATATACCTTCTCTCGATCTTAGAGAGCGTGAATCTATATTTTACAGTCCCCCTCGAGCTACCACTTGGTATCTTTTGTTGACCAACTTTTTGGACAACTCAGTCGGTTTTTCTCCACCTCGTTTTCCTTTTTCACCTAGAGTTTTTACTCCTCCTGTATATATGTCGAGTCCGTCA
>APFE030297400.1:0-17788 GCA_000404065.3 Pinus taeda
TAGATTTAGATATGGAGACATCAGTTGAAATTGAACATGCTGTTCAACTTCAGCCTGTTCAGTTGAATGCAGATCCACCAGCCTCAGTCTCACAACCAGCAAGGACTCCAGTTGTAGGTGCTTCCTCTGCTCAGCCTGAGCCACGACAGAAGCGCAGCCGCATATCTACTCTATCTCAGCGTGCATCTACTGCAGTTGCCTGGGCTGCTAGTGGTACCACTTCTACAATTGTAGTTGGAGATGATGATGATGAGGAGGAGCCATGGGGCCCCCTGTCTGACTCTGATGATGATGATGATCCAAAGATTGATCGACATGATCTTGACTCCTCTGGCAGTAGCTACTAGCCAGTAATACTAGTACTGGAGTCTGGCCACCGTCACAGTTTACTTTTGTTGTAGAGGCCATTTCTAGCCTCCTTGGTTATGTGTTTTTTGTTTTGAGTCTTTGATCATGTATGACAGTTGACTATGTATTGCCATTGGGTACCATTTTGATATAATGGATTGGTTCATGAGCTTACTTTGATCATATGTTGTCTTCCATCTATATTATAATGTTGTGTATTTGGAAACATGAATGAAAATCTTTAAAATTATGTTTAAAATCTTCAAAATTATGTTTTTTTATTATCAAAAAACTAAATATTTAATGTATTTTTTACAACGACCGAGTCATTGAAAACGAGCCGACCGAGTCATTACCGTTTCGGAGTCGGAGTCGGAGTCATTGCTCGGCCGAGTCGGAGTCGGAGTCTTAAAACATTGGTTGTGTCCTACAATCACACATTTGCCAACAACTCCATTTCTCTTCAGCTTACATTCCAATGTCAGTTTGAGTTGAAGTGAATATTTGTTTGTGATGAGTGGCACAATATATGATTCATTCTGGGAAGGAGTGCAAGAAGTGTGCACGGTTAGTGAACCGTTGGTAAAGGTTCTTAGCTTGGTTGATGGGGATAATGTTGATGATATAGCAGTGGATAGGTACTTCTGCAGGACTGGTCCAAGACTCTCTAGGTACTTGCTCATGTTGAGCAAAGTGACTTTAATGATTTCTTTCCTAAGTCTAACTTAGGAAAAGTACATTGATTAATTAATTAACTAATGTTGGCTATTGGGATAAGGTTTTCTAAAGAAAAAGTGATCTCTTCTGTTGATCTAAGTGGGTTAGGATTTGATCTTAGCCATCCATCACTTTGAAGATTTAGGGTTAGGGTTTTGGCTCAATGATAATTATAAAAGAGAGCTCAAGGAATGAGAAAGAGACATTGAATCATTGAGAAAGCAATTTTCTCAAGTGAAGAGTGAGAGACTTAGGGCTAAAGAGAAGGAAAGGTTGCAACAAAGAAATTCAGGTGAGAGAAACGTGAAGGGGTCAAGATATTGTATAGAGGAGGCCAAATTTGCAAGGAAACAGAAACTCAGCTGGAAGTGTTTCACAAGAGGGCCATGTGGCCTAGGTGAATGACAAGATTTTCTCCTACTGTGCGGGCAGTACAGGGCCAGGATAGAGGAGGCTAAATTGTAGGTTGGAGAAGCTGATTTTTCCAGGGATTGAAAATTTCGAGAGGCTAAGATGTTTTGAGGGTCAAAATTTCCAGTTTCCATTTTGCTTATAAGTTCTGTATTTCTCTGTGGGCTATTTTCATGGTAAGGAAGTCTTTAATTTTCGTGAGCAAATTAATGAAGGAAATATTTGAAGGGAAATTTTTTTGTTGTGTATGTGATTGATTTTCTACTTGTGCTTCTGCTGCATTTCAATTGTGAAAATATTTTTTATTCAACAATTCAGAAAATTAATTTACTGGGTTAAAATAATTTCTGGGTATAAATCTTGCTGGAAATGTAAAATCAGATCTGGTATTGGAAAATTAACAGATAAGCTTGCAATGGGCTACTTGTATGAAATGATGGATAGGATAAAGAGACTATTTCATCTCATCATGTGGGTGAGGGTACCCCTGAATATGAAAAATGCATGATGATCTAAGATTTGATTAATGGTCAATGGATTCGGGTGCTCCATCAGCCTATTCATGCGACAACATCTTTTGTCAACCCTACCTATGCATACTCATGTAACTTTTATTTTGATGGCGAGGTAATGAAGGGGCTCATGAGATGTCTCCATAGAATGGTACCTGATGTTGATGCTCACAGAACAATTTATCATGAGATGGAGATGTATCAATAAGCTAGCAGACTATTTGGCTTTGCCAATGCTGTCCATGAAAGGAGTATTTGGATGCCATGTAAGCTGTTAGGATATAGAATTTTAATTGTGTTTCATTTAAAAGTTGAATTGTGTTTTCTTTATTTCCTATTTTCTGTTGTAATGAAATGTAATTTAAATCTTTTTTTTTCTTATTTGTAGTAGATGTTTGGTGGCGAAATTATAGTGCAGGAGAGCCAAATTTAGGAAATCTTTCCACTCAAGTCCTTAGCCAAACCAGTAGCACTTTAAGATGTGAGCGCAATTGGAGTATGTTTGAAAAAATACACTCAAAGAAGTGCAATAGGTTATAAATTCAACTAAGCAATTACAATTATTGTAATAGATGACCCTCTAACATATTTATGACCCTTGAGAGTTCAGACTCATTAAATTTATTAACCCTTTTATAGGTTGGAGTTTCCATGTCTTAATGATTTGGTATAAGTTCACTACAATCTTTGACTGTGGGTGAGGCAGTTGGAGAAAATACTTTACGTGGATGCCATTTATTTGGACAATATTAACACATTATCTGAGTGGTGGGTGGAGTATGAGGTGCCTATCATGGAGGAGGCACCTGTGTGGTCAGTGGAGGAGCAGCAGGTGCAGGAGGCAGCGGAGGAGCAAGTAGTGTAGGCGGAGGGGCCCTGTGACATCATGGAGGGTGGTGCAGCAGCATCAACACCATCTTGTACACAGATTGATAGTCACACTGACCAGTTGGTGTTGGATAGATGATGCAGGACCTTCTAATGGCAAATGAGCCATGTCCTTTTCTTGTAAAAGGGTTAGAGGGTTGATAGTAGATAGCTAGATTTATCATTGTAGATGAAACATGATGATGAGATACACCAGCATAGATCCATCTTAAATACGAATCTAACATGAGCCGAGAGGGATCCAATTTCTTCACGTGCAAATATTTTTATGAGCCGACAGTATTTAAATGTTTTGTATGGTTATTTAATTTTTTTTTTTTTTTTTAAATTTTTAGATTTTTTAAGATTTTTTATTTGGTCAACTTGAGCAAAATTTCAACGTTGATGATGGACGGACAGGGTTACACATCATACTGGGTTGTAGAATGAGCCTCTCGGCTCAATTATATATTTGATTTCATTTTGTATTGGTTGTCCAGTGTTGTGTCCTTAAGTGGACAACTACTAGGGTTCAGCATTCATTGTCTTTGATGTGTCATTTTTGATTTGGCATCCACTAGTTCATATATTATCTGTGTTTTTTGCATATTTATGTGGCAATGTGTTTATTTGATGTTTTCTTGGTTTATATGTTTAAAAATTGAAAAAAATGAATTTATTTTGTATTTTTTAATACTTCCGACGGTTTGCCAATTTTTTCTAATATTGCAGTGAACCTGTATTCCAGACCTGCACTGATTTTTTGCCAATGCAAATTTTTTAACTTTTTGATGAACTTAAGCACATGATGCAACTCCCATAATAGCCTCATGAGATACTTTCTGGGTTTGCATGTTTATTTGACATTTTTTAGAGTCTGGAATTGAGGTAATTTTTGGTTCATAATTGCCTGTTTGATTTTGTGAAAAGGTAGAGTAAGTTTTCAATATGCTTTTAAAATTGAAAATTGTTTTCATCAATTTGCCAAAATTTACTGTATTTACACTGCTGTTTTACAATTAAAAAGGGCTGTTTGAGGCGTGAATACTTTCCACAGAATTCGAAAACAAAGATTTTATAAATGATGGCCCTTGGAATGCAAGCATATCACCAGATTCACCACTGGCAGGTGGATCCTGATCATCACGTCCCTATGTTATTTAATGGTAGTTTTCGGGAGGGGTGCCATCCATGCACCTCTGTCTTTTGCTTGGGTTGGTCCAATACTGGAAATATATTTTTTGGTATATCTTCATGCTTATATTTGGCAATATTAATATTGGCGCATCTTTATAAAATGCATTATTCATTGTATTTGACCAACTTATATGAATATGGTGCAGGTACGGCATGTAGTCTTGCTACTTTGCCAGTTTGTAAATTATTTGGAAGTAATTCGGTTGCCAATCTATTGTCCATCAGAGAAAGAAAAGAATGATTCTAAATTGTATGCTAACAATGTCCGTAAGTTGATGGCAGTTGAGGTATGCTCTTTTTATCCATATATGTTTTATTTGTGGCTAAAAGTTGGAAGAATCTCAAATGGAAAAGAACCATTATGTCACAAGCCAATTACTAACCAAGGACATTCATTTTATTATTCTAAAGTGCATTTTGGCATATTGTGTTGTTTATTGAAAAATATAGTGTTCCCTATCAAAATGCATCTGCCTATCCATGCTTAATAAATTAATTAGTGCTTTTCCCTTTTATTAAACCTCCTGTATAGCTTTCTTTACACAAGTGGGTGAATGTTGAAGTATAATCAGGAGAAATAACCAATTGGCCAACAACAACTGGAATCTTTTGTTTCCCTTCTCTTTATTGACTGTTATATTAGGAATTTACACCCCCAATGCAACAACTTCCCATAGCTGCAGATGTTTATCTTTCTGAAAGCATTTGATATCCTGAAAACAATCCTCTGACGGCCTTTTACTTGAATCTGTAGCATGACAGCTTTGATCCTTAACCAACTTCTTTTCCCATAAGTAGGCATAAGTTGTATGATTTTTTCAGTCTTCATTTTATCGAAAATAAATATGTGACAACTTCCTATAGCTGCAGATGTTTATCTTTCTGAAAGAATTTTTCAGTCAAACCCGTCACTCCTTGGGCTTGGGATTTGTGATAATAATCACAGTGAACTCCAAATTTGAGGGTGCAGGATTTCAGGAAGAAGATTTTTACTGCTGATTTCCTTTTTCAATCTTAAAATGGATCCTTTGTAGAACTTAGAAGTAGATTTTCGTAAAAATAAGCCAGATTTATGTCTATATGACTATGTTGCACGGAACATGGAAACGTCTGGAAGTTTCCAAATGAGTATGATTGGAAACATGGCCCTCTGAAAATGTAGACATCGGGGGAAACATTATATATTATATATATATATATAATTTTTCTTTATACAAATAAGTTAGTAACAAACTGAGGGGTTTTGAGGTTCATGACTGGGAATCTCATATATGCAGGTTGAAGAAAGCTCTCTATGGCTTGAAGCAAGCACCCCAGGATTGGTATGAGATGATTGATAGCTATCTGATGACGCTGAGATTCACTAGAAGTGAAGCCAATCCGAACCTTTACTTTAAGGTCGAAGATGATAAACCTCTCATACTGGTACTGTATATGGACGACCTCTTTCTGACAAGTGTAAACCCTCTCATTCACAAATGTAAGAGGGAGTTGGCTTCCGAATTTGAAATGAAGGACCTAGGACTGATGCACTACTTCCTAGGGTTAGAGGTCTGGCAAAAGCCAGAAGAAATTTTCCTATCTCAAGGAAAATATGTTGTGAAGATATTGGAAAGATTTGGGATGGTGGACTGCAACCCTGTGACTACCCCGATGGAACTTAACTTCAAGAAGTTATGTGGTAGTGCTGCGGGACCCGTATTGGAAAATGCTTCTGAGTATCGTCAACTCATAAGAGCACTGATGTTCTTGGCGAACTCCCGTCCGGATATATGTTTCGCTGTTAATACGTTGAGCCAATATATGGCTGAGCCTTATCTCACACATTGGATTGGTGCCAAGAAATCTTCTGCGATATCTTCGGGGCACAATCACTCATGGACTGAGATACACTGTCGGAGATGTGAGGCTGCATCTTTATTTTGATGCTGATTGGGTCGGCAGTATGGTGGATCACAAGAGCACTTTTGGGTGCTGCTTCTCTTTGGGTTTTGCTTCGATATCCTGGATGGGTAGGAATCAGAAGTCGGTTGCTTTGAGCACTGTTGAGGCTGAATACATGGCTGCAAGTATGGCCTCTTGTGAAGCTGTCTGGTTGAGGAAGCTCTTCAGTGAGCTGTTTGGACATGTGTTGGATACCACCGTGATCCTCTGCAACAACCAGAGTGGTATCCGATTATCATAGAATCCTGTATTTCATGATCGCTCCAAGCATATAGACATCAGGTACCACTTTATCCAGGATATGGTACATCGAGGAGCAATAAGACTCCATCACATTGGGATTGATGAGCAGGTCGCCGACATTCTGACAAAGCCCCTGGGAAAGGTCTAATTCTTGACTTTCCGAGAACGACTAGAAGTCGTGGAGAGACCCTCTTATGAGGGTCTTGTATGATATGGACATTGAGCTCTGGGAGCTCCGAGGGGCTTGGGGTACTTCTTGGAACGATGAGCAACCATAGGGTGAGTGGTTTAGCCTTCTCTTAGTGGTTTGCTATGTAGGCAAGATGAGTGGTTCATCCTTCTCCTGCTGAGACACAACCATAGGATGAGTGGTCCAACCTTCTACTAGTGGTTTGTTGTGTACAAGGTGAGTGGTTCAGTCTTCCCCTGTGATACCCCATGGAAACATGTAGGTAGGATGAGTGGTTAATTCTTCTCCTATCGATACATCCTACCCATGCAGTTTGGGACTCGTGGGAAGTACCTCTCATCTGGGCAATGAGTAGGGAAATGAGGATAGGGACCATAGTACTACCGAGGGACGCTTCATGTACTACCGTACTCCCTATGCTAGGATGATATGAATATGGGATCAATTGGAACTGACTTTGGGTTAGTAAGAGTGGTATGACACACTCTCTTTATTGGAACTGACTTCGGGTCAGTGAGAGTAGATTGAGACACTCTCTTTTATCTGGAACTGACTTCGGGTAAGTAGAGAATGGTATGATACATTCTCGATCACTTCTTCTTCATGGTTCAGCAGAGCAGAGCAGTGCATTGTTGACAGAGATAGTTTTGTCTGGCGTTTGAATTAGCAGATGGAGTTCTCCCTAGTTGAGAGGGAGTGTTGAAATTGGAAACTAGGGCCAAACTCCATGTGGGTCACCTTGTTTATGTTAGTTGGTATTTTTCTTGGATTCCTCTCTTCGAGAGGTGTAGGATTGATCTAAAGATGATCCGATTCCGACATGTATATATGGAGATATGAATTTATTTGTATTATTGACAAATTGTCAAGGTCGACCAGCAAGCGAAACAAGTGCTTTTACCCCTAGCTCATCCTTAGCATTGCATTTAAATAGAGGAGACCTCAAGTCATTTGAGGAGCACATCATCTCATGATCTCTCTCTCCACTTGTTTGGGTATGTCTTCTCACAAGGAGGACGTGGTGGAAAGAAAGATCTCAAGCCCTAATTGCAGCAAGAGGAGGCCCTAAGCCGCAACAAGAAGAGGCAATTTAGCGTGGGTGAAATAGGGCTGTTCTGAAGCCATTTCAGGAAGACAAAAGGGTTGAAAGGAGGCCGAGTATCTTGCTAGAAGGCCTAGGAGAAAAGGAGCTGTTTGAAGGCTCGTAAAGGGTGGAACAGTCCTCTAGAAAGGCTGTCGCAGACCTGTTCTAAGGGCTGTAGGATGCCGCTGTAATGAGAGGAGGCCGGAGCCATTGTTAAGGGCTAGAAGGTTGCCCAGAATTACAGCAAAGGGGACAACCTTCCCATGGAGGACAATTGCATTGATTAAAGGCAAATCTGGGCTGATTTTGGAGCTGATTGGAGACTATATTTTGTGCCCTAATCAGGCCTAAACTTGTTGAGCTAGGCTGCAGGCCATAGCACACAACTGGAGGTTATGTTAAGGGTTGTCAAGGGTGGACAACACCTTTAGAAGGCAACGTGGCATGAGAGAAGGGTCTTCAAGGTAAACCGTAGTCCTAAAAGGACTTGTTTGACTGTGTGATGGAACTAAGGCTATAGGACATGCCCTAACCACTAATGCAACAAACCACAGTGCTAACATGTTGCAACAGTGTTTTGTGAAGGGCTACTAGATTGATGAACTCCTAAAGGGTATGCCACAACACTCTTAGGGACTGTTTGAAGACTGTCATAAGAGTTTAGGGTTGCATCAAGTGCCCTAACTAGAACAATAATCATTAGTGGAATGAAATCAATATTATGAGCAACATTTGGGTTGATTGAGCTAACAGTTGGATGCTGAAGTTGAGTGGGCTTGACCAAGCCACTTAGAGAAAGATTTCCATCCAGTTTGACCAAAATTGACTTCTCTGGTCAAGGCTTTACTTCTACTGTCATAAAATATCAGATTTTTATATTTGTAATATCTCTATCTCTCTGTTGAACTATTGAATAATATAAGAAGAATTGATCAAGGATTTCCCCACATTAGGGTTTGTCCCTGGCTGGTGCCACATGTTGTGTCCTATTGTCTTGGCTTGTCTTCTACTATTTATGTTTATGTTCTATCTCCATTTTACTATCATGGTGATGTGATTGCTAAACTGAATATTGATATTGGGCTAATAAGAAATTTGAAGTAAATTGCTCTTAAGCATAGAACATACCAAAAATTTAACAAGACACAGGGAAAATGACTATCCATGATGCTGATCAACCCATCAAACCTTTCTTCCTATATAGGTCATAGTGATGTCGGGGCTACAACCCTATACAGTGTGACGCAGGAAGAATAACATGATCTAAGAAGATCACTGCTCCCTCTCAGCCAGAGAGACATTCTCCACAAGTCCCAACTTGTCTCTGAAATATAAAAACTTGCCTTTGGTGAAAAGCTTCTTCAAAATATCATCTTTTTGATCATTTGTGGAGATGTATTGTTGTTTCACTGCTCCCTTCTGCACCATGTCACGTAACTAGTGATACTTGATGCAAACATGTTTCGTCTTGCTGTGGAAAACTGGATTCTTTGACATCTTCATGCAACTTTGATTATCACTGAATATTATAGTGGCTTCCAACATTTGATCAAATAAGTCGACAAGCATTTTTCTAAGCCAAATTGCTTCTTGAGTCACAACATATGCTACCATGTAATCAACTTCAACAAAACTTAGTGCAACAAAAGGCTGTTTTCTTCTCATCCAAGAAACCATTGCTAAGCCCATACTGAAACATCCACCAATTGTACTCTTCCCATCATTAGTATTTCCAGCCCAGTCGGAATCAGAGAATTCCTACAGCCTGATTTCCTCACCTGCAACATATTTCAAACAATAATCAACAGTTCCACAAAGATATCTGAGCACATGCTTTGTTGCCACCCAATGATCATGTTTGGGTTCCATCTGAAATTGACTCAAAGTATTTACTGCAAAACAAATGTTTGGTTTGGTGTGAACCAAGTACATCAATGAACCAATCAATTGCCTATACATGGATGGATCAATAGAATGAGTCAAATTCTTTGAGTTTTCTGATATTTGAGATCATGGGAGTTGTCATGGGCTTGCATTCCATCATACTAAACTTTTGCAGGATATTGATTACATATTTCCCTTGTCGAAGAAGAATTTCACTTGGTTTTTGCTAGACTTCCAAGCCCAAATAGTAATGCATTAGACCAAGGTCCTTCATGTCAAATTCTGTAGCCAACTCCCTCTTAGTCTAAAGAATGAGGTGCTCCACACTTGTCAGAAGCAAGTCATCTACATAAAGCAGTAAGATCACAGGTTCCTTCTTTATGACCTTGATATAGAGATTCGGGTTAGCTTGATTTTTCAAAAAGCCAAGTCTAGACAGGTAAGCATCCATGCAGTAGTACAAAGCTCTAGGAACTTGCTTTAGTCCATATAAAGCTTTTTTCAATTTGTAGACATGGGACTCCTTTCCATGAACCTCAAGTCCTTAAGGTTGTTCTATATAAACCTCTTCCTCAATTACTACACCATTGAGGAAAGCAGTCTTTATGTCCATTTGATAAATATTCCAACCCATGGAAGATGTAAGAGAAACAATGACTCTGATGGTTGTATACTTGACTGTTGGAGCAAAAGTTTCATCATAATTTTCTCCCTTTATTTGGTAGAAACCTCTAGCCACAAATCTATCCTTATATTTGTCAATGCTTCCATCTGTTGCATGTTTAATCTTGTAGATCCATTTTGAAGTAACCACATTTCTTCTCTTGTCTTGGAACAATTTCCCATACATCATTTTTAACGATTGATTTATATTCTTCTAACATAGCATTCTTCCAAACCTGCTGGTTACATGCTTCTTCATAAGTGGAAGGTTCAGAATTGATTAGCTTGGTTATGAATGCAACATACCTGGAGTATCTTTTAGGCCTCTTTGTCTCTCTCTAAGTTGCAGGAAACATTGCATAAGGGTTCGTTTCTGGCCGGAAATGAAACGGAAACGAGGAAACTCGTACCATACGGCTTGGAAACTCGTTTCCGGCCATGCTGGCTTGTTTCTCGTTGAGGAAACGTGGCTAGTAAGACTGGAAACAAGTTTCTAGGCTGTACGACGGAGTTTACAATTATAACCTAACTTTTTCTTTTAATTTCTTCGCTTCTAATTTTTTATTGGGCGGTTAAAGTATCCTCTGCATGCTTCTAGATGCCTTTCTCAAGCTATAAAAAACACTCTCGCCTCATTCTCTCATCACACAGTTGAGCAAGTCGTTTCTTTTGGAGATTGGCGATTTTAGCAAAGGAGAAGAGAGGAAGAGAGCAGTGGTTTCAGCTAGGGCGTTTTCAACAGTGAGCAAAGGAGATTTCAGCATCAAGAGAAAGAGATTTCAGTAGCAAGAGAAAGGGATTTTAGCAACAGATTTGGAGTGTAAATTTTCCGGCTACAACATTCTTGGCTTTTGGCTCAGCTACAACCATATTTCTCGTCTTTTTTGGCATTTTGGGGTAGCTTCAGCTACAACAAATTAATTTGGGTAAGAGGTATTCATTTTCTTAATTTTTTCCTACTATTTCTTCAATTTTTCAAGGGTTTATGCTACCATAAATATGAAAAACGTTTTTTCTTTACAAATTTGTTTTTTGTTTTTTTTTAATTTTAAAATGGCTTGCAACCAAGGTGCAGCTGCAAGTTCAAGCCCCACGGCCAACCCAAGGGCTGAATATTGTCCTCTTTGGAGGCATGTTCAAAAGCTTCATAAATGTGGAGGTGGTGGCTTATGGGAATGGCGATGTAATCTTTGCAATAATTTGTACAAGGGCTCCTACCCAAGAGTGAAGGCACATCTTTTGCATGGAGGAGGACAGGGGATTGTAGGTTGCACAAAAACAACAGACCCATTGGCAAGGAGGACATATCAAAGAGAGCAAGATGAGGCGGATGGAATTAAGAGAAGGATGATGTGCTTAGTCAAGCTACTCCTCAAGCTTCATCTAACATTGAGCCAAGGATTTTAGTTGAAGCAAGAAAGAGGAAAGCCAATGCCACTCAACAACATGAACAACCAGCGCCAAAAAATACTAGAGGGGCATCCCTTTCAGTTCATGATAGCAGAATTGCTAAATTGGTGAATGCACAAGCGAGAAAAGAAACTGATTCCAGAGTGGCTAGGTGCATTTATGCATGTGGTATCCCATTTAATGTTGTTTGCTCTTCTTATTGGTAAGATATGATAAGGGAAATTAACAAAGCTCCTCAAGGGTACAAGAGGCCCAACTATGAGAAAATCAGAACTAGGCTTCTCAAAAATGAGAAGGAGCTTGTGGAGGATATTTTATCACCAATTCGTTCTTCCTGGAGTAGCTTTGGGGTTACCATAGTCTCCTATGGATGGACAGATACAAGGCGCAGGCCATTGATAAATATCATTGCCACTTCCCCCAAAGGAGCAATGTTTATCAAGGCGAAAGACTGCTTAGGAGAGGTAAAATATGCACAGTTCATTGCTGATGTTATTATAAAAGCTATTGAACAAATAGGGCCTAACAAGGTGGTGCAAGTTATCACGGATAATGCATCAGTTTGCAAAGTTGCAGGTTTAATTATTGAGGGGAGGTATGACCACATCTTTTGGACACCATGCATTGTCCATAATCTGAATCTGATCTTAGAGGAGATCGACAACAAAGTTCCATGGATAAAGGAAATCACAGGGGAAGCAAGGGAGATTGTTAAATTCATCACCAACTACCACCAATCTTTGGCAATATTTCGAGAGTACTCCAAATTGGAGTTGTTAAAAGTTGTTGAGACAAGATATGCCTCAAACTTCCTGATGTTACACCACCTTGTTGAGGTTAGCATGCATTAGTTGCTATGGTGGTGAGTCAACTTTGGATTGAGTGGAGGCAAGCAGATTCAAAGTGGGGATATATGGTGCATAGATTGTGCCTTGATGAGGATTGGTGGAGCAAGATAGATTTCTTGCTAAAGTTCACAACCCCTGCATTTGAGCTTCTTCGGAATGTTGACACTGACCAACCTTTCGTAGGAGAGGTATATGATGACATGGATTCCATGGTTGAGAAAACTATGGAAATCATTTCGCAAGAGTCTCCACAACTTTTGTTTGTTGATGATCATTTTGCTGATTTAGTCAAAAAAATCATTGTTGATAGGTGGAACAATTTCAACACTCTATTGCACACTTTAGCACATGCCTTGAACCCCAAATTTTATGATGAGGAGCTTATTGCTCAAAGCAATGGGAAGAGGAAGGCACCCCATAAGGATAGAGAGGTGGCTAATGGGGTGAAAAAAAGCCCTTATGAGAATATTTCCATCTCATCTACACAGGGAGGTAAAGGAAGAATTTGCCAGTTTTGCTGCAGGATTAAATGATTATGCAGATATATCATTTTTGGAGGAGAGAAGCACCGAATCCAGTTAGGTGGTGGATTTGTCATTTAGCAAATGGTGTACATTTGCAAAACCTTGCCATTCATATTCTTTCACAAGTGGCAAGGTCTTCATCAATAGAAAGGAATTGGAGCACCTATGGTTTTATTCATTCTGTGAAGCGCAATAGGCTGGGCTCATAGAAGGCAGAGGAACTTGTTTATGTGCACTCCAACCTTTGCCTTGCATCTCGTAGGGGTCCAGAATACAACAATGGTGCTTCTAAAGAATGGGATGTGGATGCAGAAAGTCCTGATTTGGATCTCTCTCTTGCTACCCTAAATATTGAGGTCCAACCTGGAAGTGGAATTGGCCGATCATCTTCTTTAGCACCACCATCCACTATTGAGCATGCTTTTGCTTATATTTTTGATGACGATTATGATGATGAGGATTAGTCTTTTGTCTTTATAGTTCTTGCAGCGTTATAGTCTTTATTGTACTAGCAACCTCATATATATAATAAAGGCTGATTTTGAGATTTGGATATATAATAAAGATAGATTTTAGATATTCCGATATTGTTATTTTCATTATGTGATCATTCATGAGTAAATGCGATGTAAATTTAATCATAATGTTTAAACTTTAAATGTAATAAATTATAATGTATCATGTATGCTTTATGATTGCACATAACATTTCTTAAATGTCCTAAATTCTATATATATATATATATCGCGTTTCCCCATTTCCAATTTTTTTTTTTTTTTTTTGGGGGGGGGGGGGTCACTTTTCGTACCCATGCCCGTTTCCCTGTTTCATGCAACTTAGGTCTCTTTGAATGTGCATTTAGGAGCTGCATGTCCTTCAACTTCCTTCAATGTAGTCTTCACCTAGGCCGACCTCTTTTCGATTTCTGCAATAAGAGTAGGATCCACAAGTTTAGTGGGTCCATCAAGTGCTTCCAAGGGTTTGTCAAGTGATTCCAAGACTTCTTGCCACTTGGGGAGCCACAAGTTCTTCCTCTTCATCCGTATCCATGGGAACTTCAGTGGATCTTTTGAATGCAATACTTTCATCAAAAGCTACATCTCGACTCAGTTCGATCTTTCTTTTCTCTTTGATATAGATTCTATATGCCTTTGAAGTTTCACTGTAGTCAACCGGGATTCCCTTCTTCCCAGAGGGGTCCAACTTCTTCCTGTTGTCCTTAGGGATATGGATGTAAATAGGACAACCAAATATTCTTAAATGTTCCACTGAAGGCTTTTGACCAGAAAATGCTTCTTTTAGAGTCATATGATCCAACACTCGATGAGGACTTCTATTTTCAATGTAAACTACAATCATGATTGCTTCGCCCCATAAGAACTAGGGAAGATCGTGGTCATGAAGCATGGCCTTGGAGGATTCTTCAATCGATCTATTCTTCCTTTCAGTCACTCCATTTTGCTGAGGATTATGGGGAACTATCAACTCCCTCTTAATTCCTACTTCTTTACAGAAGGCAACCATCTCCTTAGAAGTGAATTCTTCTCCATTGTTAGACCTTAAGATCTTGATCTTCTTTCCTGAGAGATTCTCGACTTTAGCCTTGAATTCCTGGAAACACTTAATCCTTTGTTTACATAAGATACACCCAACTCTTGCATGAGTAACCATCAATAAAGGATACATAGTATGATGCATTGCCAAGAGTTTTTACAAACATGGGACCACAAACATCAGAATGAATAAGATCTACAATTTCTTCAGCCCTATACTCACTGATAGGAAAATATTTCTTCACATTCTTTGTTAAAGGACAACCTTTGCAAATGTTTTCATGATCAACTTCAAGTTTGGGCATACTAATTACCATGTTTCTTAATGAAGGTAAAGCCTTGTAGTTGAGATGACCATACCTTCTATCCAGTTTACACAGGTTGATGTCTTGATGAACTAGAGCTTGAAGAGGTTGGCTTAATAGCCTATAAAGTCTTCCTTCTTGAATTCCAATTGTCCTAGCATTCTCTATGCTATACCCTTTGGGCCAAACTACAACTTTGCCATCAATAAGCGCTACTCTATTACCTTTATCTTCAGAACAAGAAATGGAAACGAAATTCTTTCTCAGACTTGGTACATAGAGTTTTATTTGAATTATTTTTTTGAAAACCAAAATTTTTCTTCCTATTGAACTTCTTGGTTCTTGCAATAAAAGCTTGTGAATCAACTTCTTGAATGTCTCACTTGGCTTTAAGTGTAGCTTCTTCTTCCATGCATGCATCCCACTAGTCATCAATTATAGGTCTCCCTTTTCGAGAACAAATTTCACCTGCAAAAGAGTCCCAATGCTTGGGTAGACCATTGATTGCAGTAGTTACTAGTTGTGATTCAGAAATCATTTCTCCCATGCTTTGAAGCTCATTCCTTATACGTGATATATTCATAAAGATGGAAACCATTGATTCTCCCTGGCCTTAGATCATGAAGTTGATTCCCAAGGGAGATCATTTGACTAGTGGTATTAGATGAATATAGGTTTACTAGCTTGTCATATATATACTTGGTAATTTTATATTCAGCCACATAAGGGATCAAGTGATCCTTGAGTGACTCAAAGATAATTCTTTGAGCTTTGACTTTTAGCTTTTGATGTTTGGCCTTTCTCAACATCATCTTCAGGTTGAGCAACTTTTTCTCGGACATATTGTAGAACATTGTGCTCTTCTAAGACCAAATCAATTCTCTTTTTCCAGGCCTTGAAGTTTGTTGATCCATTGAGCTTGTTTCCTCCTTTGCAAGAATGAGCCATTGCTTCAGTAGCCTTAGTCATTGGTAATAGATGATGATGAACGAGGGCTTCTTCCTTCAAGAGCTTCTTTCAAGGGTTTCTTATAAAGAGTGATCAACAATTTTCTTCCCTTACTCTGGCTGATACCATTTTAGAAATCAAGTACAATGCAATACAAACATAATTTTCTTGTTTTATGTCTTGAGAAATCTAGGGCATCAATAGTTAGGTGATTTATCTTAATTAGTTACTGCTTGTGAGTGCCTTTTACTTCATTATATTGTGATCTTCTTGTTGCTTAAGTTATTAGTGTTCTTCTTCATCAAACAACTACCAATGCATGAACATATATAGACAAGAGACATAGAATGCAAGTTATGAGCCAGGGCCAAAACCTCTCACTCTTTGAGAGGAAAACCACTCAAATTCTTCTTATAGAGACTCCAATTGACGAATACCAAGACCAAGACCCCTGACCTGTTAGCCACTCCAAGATCAAGACACTAGTTCACTTGACTGTCAACCTTCTACTCCTCTCTTCCTCTTGATTCCTCTTTCATCTTCAATGAGACTACATCACCAAGACATTCACGAGATCTTATCACTTGTAGGAGCCCCTAGACCTCATGGATTGGAATGATACCCAAACTGTGATACCAAGACTGTGACTGAGATTCTACCGAGACTGTGGTGAGACTTCATCACTTGTAAACTCTTGTTGTAGTAGCACCGAAGATGAGAAACCCTTGCCACTGCAATAACGAAATACTTGTCACTGTTATTGTCTCCTGAATTTCAAAGGTAGACTGAACTCCTTGACTGTGAGATGACACCAAACTGATCTCTATAGTCCTGTACCCTATCCGAGCTTCTTTCACCGAACTGATATCCGAGCTTGCTTCTGCATTAGGCCACCCGAAATCTCAGAGAGATCTGCAATTATCTCTTCAACAGTCCATCTGAAAAAAACTCAGAGATATGTCGAAATTCTGTGACTGTGGAACAGGTTGAGGTGCCTATTTATAGTAGTCTCCTATGAATATCAGCCAACTTGTTCTTATGAAGGGTTGTGTCTCCAAATAAAGTGAGCCTACATGAGATCTATACTTCATCTTGAAGCCGACTTATAGAGGAGAAACAAAACCTTGTCTTGGAGGGCTAGTTGGCAATCTTATAGACTAATATACATTTGTAACATGCCCAAGAAGGGATCTCCATACATGAAATTGACTCTTTTGACTTTAATGACAAATCCTAAGGCTCTCAATGGGAGCCATCTAAAAATAAAGCTCTTTCTCATGAAACCCATGAAGCAGGCATTACAAAATAATTTTATTTTTCTTCTTTTCAAAAATCACAATTACATGTCATTATGAAGATCGAACCTAGTTACACTTTTCAACACTCCCTCTTAACTAAGGAGGTATTCATAATGGTACTTGGTCATTCTCAATCTGAAGAATTTCTCATAAGAAGAGTTGGATTGGTAACCCATCTGTATAGCATCATATCAACCAACATTGTTTTTTTTTGACATTAATGGCTAGTTTTTATTTAAAATTCGGCAAATCAGCTGCCAAGGGCTTTAACACTATTACTCTGTATTTCCTTGTTACAGACGACAAGGAGAGTAGTTCTGGCTTTTGATAAGACCGCTGAAGGAGTTACACTGTGACTGCAGATAGTGGCTTGAATATGAACTTGATTTGGTTTCAGAATGGCGCCTTGGATTTCCGCTGCTTTTGCTTGTTGTGACGTAGCTCTGCTTCCTAGCTTGCAGAGAGGAGACCCAACGTGCTAGAATGCCGGGTCATCCCATGACTCACTGCTTGTTTTCTTTTGATTTGTCTGGCGGATTGTTACATTGTGCTCAAGATTGCCAAGAGCGGTGTCAGCACTGCCAGCATTGTTTGCCGTTTCAACATAGAACGCAGTAGAGGCCTTTCTGCTATCTAAACTGGCCTTGAAGAGGCCCTCGTGAACTCCCTAGCACCTACACAGACGCAGCAGTGAGTCCAACGATGAGTAGAGATCGAAAATGCCAAGGTTGCATTATGAATTTTCCCTTGTGGAGGAGTCCGCGTCTCCTAACAGCAGCCAACTCAAATTGGTTCGATTCCGAAGCTATGGAGGATGGAGAGAAATCTGAACCAGCAGAATG
>APFE030297404.1:0-22483 GCA_000404065.3 Pinus taeda
GATTTTCTAATTTATTTTTATTTTTATCTTTTGTAATTTGAACAACTGAAAATGTTTAATAGGATATGATAGGACATTACAACATATCTCTCATATTGGTCTCGATAGGGCCTTTTTACCTCACATCAAATGTTAGAAAAGTAATAAATCTAAAATCTAAAAATCAATTTTTTCTATATACAGAAATTTGTTTATCTATAATTTATTAAAATCTTAATAATACATATATTTTTTTATTTTTATTTCTTTTCAAGTGATGTGTGTTTGTCCAGGCTTAACCTGTGGCCAGTGAGTGAAAGACGGTGTCACGTAGGCGTCCATCCTATTTTTGCAGTTGGAACTGAATTTTCTAGAAGTCATCCCTGTAGTTGTGGAATTCCTGTACCTCTGCCTCCATGCTAATTGAAATAGATTCTAGTGCCTTGCCTAAGAGACTTTTCATATTCCAATACAAATATAAAGTCTTTTTCAACTCAGTCACTTGCCCGCATGTATGCCTAGGATCTGGCACCATTTCCCACCAGTCCTCCATCTCAATATCCATTGATCCTGCCTAGCGATTGAGATCAACTCCCAAATCCTCAATCGAATGCCTAATTTTGTTACTGGTCCCTTCACGATAAATATTGGCTGCATCGTTTATGATGTTCGCTAACAATTTATGACAGCTTGCTCTACCGCCTCAGGAGATGGGTTGTTCCTCCTATATGGTCACCCAAGGCCTCCTACCACAGCCCCTAACATTCGTATCATGTGCCATATCTACAAGCTCACAATTCCTAGTGAATCGTTGGGTGTGGTGAGTTGCCTAAACAAGTGGTAGCCTGAGCCTAGAAGCCTTTCACTTTTAGATGACCCTACCTCCCTTCACATCTGCCATGGGAGAATGAAACAGTAATTGCCATAATAAAAATTTTTGAAAATATGTCGGTCTTATCCCATACCCTCCCTTGTAGGCATCCATCACACATAAGAACTCAACTTCCACACACCATAACCAATTTTCATAGTAGCAAGAAGAAGAGTCTAAAAGACCACCATGACCAACAACCTTAAAGTAATCCTCGAACCCTGAACAATTATATTTAAATTTGAAGTTGTGGAATAGGATGGTTATCAATATAAATATTATTATTTAAATTTATTATAATGTCATACTCAATTGAATCAATTTACCATTTTTATTATTTTTCAAATTGAGTCAATATTATGTATTATTATCATTTCCTTTTGTAAGTTTAAGTTTTATCACCTCAAAATATCAATTAAAAAACATACATACATCCAACATAAACATCAACCATCTCCTATTTAGATTCATTGAAGCATCACCAATAGTATTCTAAAATCAAAAACATAAAATAAACATTAGGAGTTGAGAATCTAAAGAGGTAAAAGGAGTTGGATCCCAAGCAATCTAAATTGGAGGAGCATGAAGAGAAAGTTCACACTAAAAATTAAGATCAATGTGTGCCAACCTCACTTCAATACTCTCTAACTCACTTGAATCTAAAAACCAAGTGGAATATATTGGACAATTGGCATTGTGTGCATGACCAATGGCCTAGAGAAGGCATCTACAAGTGTGTTGGCATTGATTTCAATAGTCATGCCGAGGAGTTATGCTGGGTAGTTGTCATTGCCTAACAACTTTCATTAGTGTTTCCATTGATTTCAACTAGGTAAGCTTGTTTTCTTGTTATAACAGATGTTGGTAGTGATGGCTCACTAGCAATCTCTTGGTAGTAAAAATATGCATTTTCATTAACATGCATAAAAGAATCTATGGATGAAAACATTCTTCCCCTGATTTCATATGCCAAGACATCCAAGGAGACCAGGAACACCATTGAGAGGAGTTTTGGTGCAAGGCAGAGCATTAAAGTTGAATATTATAAGTTTGTTGAATCGCATTGTGCATAGTTGCGAGTGGATGATGGCTGTGATCAATTTGTAGTTGAAGCATAGAAGGATCACATATATTCTCGTGATTCTCACAATGCACAACTGCAAGTAGATGAAAATTCGATGAATCCAACAAAAGAGCTTGATGATGACAATATGGTGAATCCAATAAAAAATCTTACTGATGAATCCAAAAACAGAGCTTGCTAATGAGAATTTGGTGAATCCAGGAAGGGAGCTTGTTGATAATAGTGAAGCTACCATTGGAGCAATCAATTCTATGGTGAATACAATAATTAATACAATACAATACATTACAATACAATGATATGGTCAAGGATATGGTCAATAAAATAGCACAACAATTAAAAAACATGATGTTATTCAATGAGAGAAAATCACTTGAATCTTAAAACCAAGTGGAAGACAACTTGTCTGCAGCAACAAAGGCTAGTACAAAAGTGGAAGAGATGGAGACAAAGGCAAAGACAAAGACAAAGATAGAGGCAAAGGAAAACAGGGAAGCCCACAAAGAGGAAATAGAGAAAGAAGCAAAAGCAGAGCTCTGATTACATAGAAGAAGGAACAAAACCAATGTGTTTCTGCAAATATTTTTATTTCTAACATTGATTTTCAGTGTGAAGGTACATAGAACGATTATGAAGAAGAGTTGAAGTTTTTAGAAGCATGGCTTGCAACACCATGGCTTGAAAAAATCTACATATAAGCCGCAAAAATGAATTTTGAAGACAAATTGGATGATGAAAATATCAATGAAATTTTCACATATTGGAGTCTTGAAGAAATATTTTTTTATTATAAACTATGTTGTAGTAAATTGATGAGAAATATCACACAACAAAAGATAAGATCTGGCAACATTGCACATACAAGTCGATTTTTGAAGAAGTCTAGCACATGCTTAGAAAATCTGGAACAATGGAAGGCCTTCACCAACAAATGAAGAAACGAACGTTTGAAGGATACAACAATAAGAAACAATTGAAGGAATTTAGAGGCTACAAGAGCTAGAAGAACAGAAGAAGAAAAGGAAATCCAATTGAAGTCAAAATTTTATATGGTAATCCTAGCACATACATATACCAACAAGAACCCTAATTGAATTTTTATGTGGTTGTAATTAAGGGGGACTATTGGAAAGTCTAATTCCAACCATCTTCCAGGTGTCAAAATTGTCCATCTAAGTGTCCTAGTTCAGTTTCAATTAGTCTAGTTGGGTCGAGTTTCGTTTCCGTCAATTATTATTAATGTTTACAATGTAGTCTTATTTAACTGATTCGTAATTCTAAGAAGAGTAATCCTTTGCTCCAGGATTTGTTCTCTCCATTCTTTGTCAGAAGCTCCATGATCACTTCCACTTCAAGCGCCATGATCCATCAAGTAACTGTTGGAGACTAGAAGCAGTGGTTCCTATACTTCCATAGGTCCACTTTAGTCACCCTTTTACAAATAAAAAAATTATTCCACACATTGAAATTGACAAAATGACAACCCTCAATGAAGTCACTGCAATTGAAGGGGTTATCAGACTAAGAAAATTTTTCTCTACTAAAATTGTGTCCATTTATTTAAAAAAAATAAACAATCTTGGACTCACATCCATCCCGAGTTCAAATAAGTAAGCGTTTTGACATAATTATTGGCAAAAGACTCACTATTTTGCCATTAGGTGGATGAACCCACGTTGAATTTTTAACCGATGGTCCCAAATTTATATTCTTCTGAATATGCTTTGTCTGAGAGAAATCGATAGATGAGCCTTCTCCTTCTGTGTTCTACCATCTGTAGGAAATTGAATTGAAGTGCCAACATGAAAGAGCCACTTAGCTTTGAATCTCTTAGTTGTGTCTTGATTCTGATTGCCTTCATTTTTTTCCTATGATTGAATGCGATGTGAAGCTCACAAATCTTTGTGCTTCACCTTTTCCCCTTCCCTACTCACTCGTTATGAACTCTCTGATTTTTGAGTTTGTTGACTTGTAATTGGGAATACGCACCAAGTCTGCATCAATTCATTCAATATGTTCAACAAGAATATTGTAATTTTCTTTTATCTCTTTAGGGGATTCATTGTCCACCATCTAGGATACCTTGAACCAATGACCTAGAGTGTCTTTGTCGTAGACAACCAAAGCATATTCAAATTACTTATTCTATTTCCAAGTCCATATTGTCGGTTCATTAACCCTTTTAGATTTGGAACTCACACCATGCTTCTAAAATATGTTAAGTCCAAAGATGAACAATAAATATGCACTTAGACTTATTTTCTATGATTTTTGAGTTCTATGACTTATCATTGGGAATACGAACCAAGCCTACATCAATTCATTGAATATGTTCAACGATAATATTGTAATGTTACTTTATCTCATTAGGGGATTTGTTGTCCACCATCGAGGCTACCTTGACCCAACAGTCTATAGTTTCTTTGTCATCGACACCCACAACATCTTCAACTAATTATTATGTTTCCTAGTCTAGCTTCTGGATTCACCAACCATTTTAGATTTGGAACTAACACCTTCCTTCTAAATGACATTAACTCCAAAGATGACCAATAAATTTGCACCTTGAGTTGAGTATGTTATGCATGTATTGTAATTAAACCTTTACATAAATAGAGTCTCATGGCATTGACAATGGAGCAGGCTGGAACATTGTCGTTGTGATCATGTTTGATGACTTTGATTTGAATTTCATTATACAATATGATGACCTCAAATAAGATCACTAATGCATACCATCGGCTTGTCAAGCATGATCACCACCTCAACGCTTTAAGCTTGCTTCACCGTAAATGCCACGAGACTCTATTTCTGCCAAGCTTTAATTACATTACATTCACAACATAGTCAACTACAAATTTAGATTTATTGTTCATCTATGGACTTAACGTCTTTGAGAAGGAAGTTCTTAGTTCCAAATATGAACGGAAAATAACTGGTGAATCCACAAGCTGGACTTGGAAGCATAATAATGAATTGGAATATGCTCCCGTTGTCTACGACAAAGACACTCCACACTGTTGGGACAAGGTAGCAGCAATGGTGGAAAAAAAATCTCATAAAGAGGTAAAGGCACAATACAATACTCTTATTGAAAATATTTAATGAATAAATGCAAACCCGGTGCCTATTTCCAGTTACAAGTCAACGAATTCCAAAATTAGAGAAAGTTCGATATGAGGAGCCAGTACGAAATGGCAAAAGGCAAAGTGAAAAGATGCATGATCTTCGCATCACCTTCAGTCGTAGGTAAAAAGTGGCGGCGATCGTAATAAAGAAATGGCCCAGAGATTCAAAATCATGTGGCTGTTTCATAGTGGCTCTTCAAGTCAATTTCCTACACATTGTAACGTGTAGAAGGAAAATTCTCAGCCATCAATTTCTCTAGACAAAGCATATTCGGAGAAATATCAAATCAATACCATTGGTTAAACTTAACGTAGCTTCATCCACCTAAAAGTAAAATAAGGAGCCTTGAGCTAAAAAAGTTTAGTATATTTTTTATAAAATATTTGTTGATGTATTTTTCTTTGTTACTAATAAAGATAGCATTATAACATTTAAAAGGCATTCAAAATTTGAAAAATATATTTTAAAAATTATTTGAATTTTCTAAATAATCTTTCTTATATAAATAAAAAAAGTTATAATATACAACCATATATATCTATATATTATATTAATATATAGCTATATTGTTATTTAATGGACATATCATAAAGCAACCGTTGTGAGTACTTATAAATAAAGAAGAATATGCATACGCATGAACGGGGTATATTTGTCCATCTATAGGTGTGTGAGGACTATCCAGATCAATTTATATGATGTCTTGTGTACAATGATTTTGCAATACAAACATTTTAGTTTAATAAAAATACATATTTTATTAGATTATGAATATTATTTTTGATTGTTTATTACATTATCTTTTATTACAAGAAATTGGGTTTAAAAAAATGAAATTTCCAAATAAGAACATAAAATAATTGGTAATTATAAATTTACATCAATTATAAAAGGATGAATATTAAAATTTAATTTTACAAATTAAATAAATTTTAAATTTCCGAACCAGTAATCCTTTTACATTTAAGAAAATGAAACATAAATATAAAATAAATCAATAAGTTGAAAAATAATATTTATTTAATTTAACTTTCACTAATAAATATTACTCATTATAAAAGTTGATTACTCATTATATATTTCATAATAGTATTTTTACATTAATTTATTAGTATTTAAATTAGGTAAATTGGAAAAGCAATATAATTAGAAAACATATTATTTTTATTGGGTAGTTAAAGAAAACATGATTTTCTCATGTTAAATCCACATTTATGAATACCCATAGTATATACCCATGGTGTTCATGTGCAATATAGTCTATTTAAAAGGGGAAAGCAAATGAGCCTAGGTCTATCTTAACTATGAATCTCGGAAGCTACCAAGTACCATGATGGATCAACTCTTTTGATATGAAACCCTCGAGTTTGATATATTTGATCCCTTTTAGCACATGGTAGATCCATAGTTAAGTTGGATCTAGACTCATAGCTAAAGAAGTCATTCCACACATATAGCCAAAGAAACACTTCTTCAACTTTTTGAAAAAAGGAAATTATTTATACGATGAAAGAAAGAGAAAGCCTAAATTGTTCATATATATATATATATATATCGATATGAGAAATAATACATGTAAATTTTAATTATAATGACAAAAGAGGTTTTTACCTCGAGAGATTTGATCCCTATTAGTACTTGATAGATCCAAAGAGCTTTGATGCATCTACGTTTCAGCTAAAATGAAGAAAACAAATGCACATATACAATGAGATGAATTTAATTTCATCATATTTAAGGGGAAATTTTTACAAACAAGTTTTATAACAATAGGTTGAAGTTATAATTAAAAAAATGAAAAAACATAATTTATGAGTCACTCTTTGAAATTAAACTAATGAGCTACAAAACCTACATGACACACATAAAACTAATCTATAAATATATAATAATATCATAAAAAAATAATCATAGAGAGAACACATGTGATTATTCAAAGCTTGATATCTTGATGCTCAAGTTCAAAACCAAGATGATAAACTTGCTATCCTTTACGGTTACATAGATTGAAATGAAAATATTAATAAATATTTACAATCATACATTATATATATATATATATATGTCAAGTCACCAAAGAAGAAGATTATCCATAAGATAGTTTCTCAAGAAAAGAAGATCCAAAAAGAAAGAAAAACAGAGGAATCCAGAGGATTCCTATAATGACCGGATAATTTACGGGAATAAATCTTTTGTTTTACCATTGTAAGTAAATATGGAACATAGATTATTATTTTTGTTGTGAAAAATGATTTGAATATTATTAATTCAAAAATGAGAATACAAATTGAGTGATTACACATAATACTTTCTATGAGGAAGTTATCCTCTTTTCTTGCCAGTTAATAAGCAGTTGCTAACAGGGAAAAAACCCTAACTGTTTTCCTATTTCCTTAGAAAAGGAAAAGGAAAAGAGACGAGTTGTTAAGGAACAAACGGGAAAAGAAGGCAAAAAAAAAAGAAAAGAAAGGAAGAAGGTGCTAAGTCTAGTAAGGACCAGATAGCATAGGCACAAGTTGTGTAATATTTTTGCTGAAGAAAGTGGTCTGGCAAAAGAGCTTGGGGGGAGATTCAGTCTGGTGGACTAAATCTCATGGTTCGGAGGAGAACAAGTGACAAAGTAAGTTCCTCCATGCTGGAGAGGGACGAGAGATTGCGACAATATCAGTACAGGTAAGTACAGTTATTTGTTATAGTCTAAGATTCATTCCTGTTATAGAAACATTAATCGATCTGTAAGTCAGAATATAGAATGAACAGAAAGATAATTTCAGCCTGTTAAAAGAAAACAAGCATTTAATGCTAGAACGCAGGAATGAAATTATAAACACAGTAAAATTCATTAAAAATCACTAAACAGTAACCGAGTGGGAGTGTTGTACGAACTCGGTCGATTCTCAGCAGTAATAGAGAATCAAGAAAACGGATTTATCATTATATATCTTTACCAAATGATATGATGTATATCTTATGATTAATATGCATATAACAGCAGTATAACGATACAATGACTAGCAGGAAATCGGACCAATATGCACAGGAAATACTGTAAATCATGTGAACATTTATATAATGTCAGGGGACAACAAAATAAGATGTGTATTGTCCGCACACAATAACCAACCAACCGAGATATCGGTGGAACGACTAACCATAATTATTTGTTCTCAAGAAAAGACAGAACATTGGTGTCAACAGTAATGAGTAAAGCAACCCGTAAACCAACCAAACCCTCGTGAGGGTTAAGACTATGCAGGATAACAATAATGAAATACGGATTCGCAAATAATATAAATCTTGAAAAGATTTCAGGAAAAGATGGAGGTAATTCATATCATATTAAATCAACTACCTGAAGTGATGAGTAATTCGTATATCAGAGTTATATTTCTTCTATATACAAAAAGGGAAATTTACAGTTGTTCTATCAAACGAGACCCATGGAAATCAGGACGGTCCAGGCACACCGTTAATTTCGGCGCCGAGACCATCCAAGGGTCACATCCTAATACTCTGTACATAAAATAATAGCAAATAACGAATTAACATTTGTGCCTATTGTAGCGCACAGCTATACCATAGAGGATATTAACAACATAAATCCCAGAAAATAAATATCACAGATTTATAGACCTTGCCAAATGCTCGGAATCACATCATTAAACTGAAAACATAGCACATTCCAGAACCAAAGGAATTTGAACATCATATTATATACTGAATGTCAAAAATACAACTGTCTATACATTTATCAGTGACAAAAATAGTATGTACAAACTAAATGTGCACGGTGTGGCCGACCGAGCCAGTTAAAATAGGATGTCAATTAATAATATCCTTACGGTAGGGAACTCATAATGTCATTTCGGAAAACAACACTGAAATACTATATTTAACATCAAAAACCTCTGAGTTTCGTCCAGGCGCGGAAATACCGCTGGCCATAAGGACTTTCGAGGCCAGAACCCTGGCTCCAAGTTATGGGGGTCGCCTCAGACAAATATAGATCACAGGAAAACATCTTCCCATCGGGAAGTAGTGAAATTACCTGACAGGAAAGGGGAAGAGTCATTATACATCTAACAGCAACCATATATTAAACCCTAAAGCAGGTTCCGCGAACTCACCTGTTGATACTGCGCGTGGAGCCGAAATGAAAGTGGCGGAAGGTCCATCGAATCCCTGTCAACAGAGTAACTAGAGTAATGAGAATAGTAATAAGCGCAATCCATAAAACCCTGTGGTAAACCCTTATTTAATAATGATGCAAGGAAAACAAAAAAAATACCTGTTAAGTTTAATGATGCAAAGAAAATGAAGGATACCTGTTTAAGTTGTGCCGGAGCGAGATGCCACAGGTATTTGCCATGTCTGGGCGCATCAATAACCAGGGTTTCACATCGAAGCCAACTACAAGAGTGGAAGGCAGACAGCCATAGTCAGACGGGAAATAACCGCGAAAAGAATGAACTAATAAGCATATAACATAAAACCCTAAAACCTCTGATAGCTGGCCCGTAATCTCCAACCGTTCGATTAAGGATGATGAACCTCTGTCGTGGATCTCGTTAATGATCCCGAGGAGATCACGACTGCCTGCAACATTAATGTCATTCACTGAATCCCAGAGACCGTAAGGCCAGACAGATGGAATAATCCAGAGACGACCCAGCTGTCGCCTTCTCCGACAAGGAAGGTTTAAAACTTTATTGCTAGGTGTCCGATGGCTGCGTAGAATCGAAGGCAGCGTTGAGCCTTACGCCACATTCAATTGCAAGGGTCATACATGATCGTTAGAACGTTAGACTATGTATTGCGGAAGATTAATTAACACCTTATAACCCCTTGTTTATAATGTCAATTACATAACGATTGATCAATCACCGAATGGGTTCAAGGAATTCAATGGTCGATAGACTATTGAATGGGGTTCAGATAATTAATATTATGTACATGTATAAGGGTGAGATTGTATTAGTTAAAAGTATTGACTTATTTCACCTCTTGCTATGCGTGAAATTATCAATCAAAAATTTTTATTTTACCCATGTATGGGTAAGTATTATTTAGGAACATGAAAATTCCCCACCCTGGAGGATTCCCCACCCTAATGATGACCGTTAAGAAAATACCAAATCAGAGCATCAGAAATGAGAATTAAATCTCAGACGATCCCATGCCACAACCCATTCCATCAAATAACTTTTCAAAAAACATAAAATAATTAAATCTCAAATGATCCCATACGACAACCCATTCCATCAAATAACTTTCAAAGAACATAAAGCAGAGACAGGAGAGACCGAGTTTTGCCAAAGGAAAGAAACAGAGAGGGCTCTACAGGATTCCCCACCCTAATGATCATCGTTAAAAAAGAATACCAAATCACAGAATCAGAAATGGGAATTAAATATCAAATGACCCCATATCAAAACCCATTCCATCAAATAACTTTTCAAAGAACATAAAAGAATTAAATCTCAAATGATCCAATACCACAACCCATTCCATCAAATAAAATTTCAAAGAACATAAAGCCGAGACATGAGACAGGAGAGACCGAGTTTTGAGAGTGTATGAGCCTCCATGTTCTTCTCCCAATAGACATGTTGAAAGGAGACTACTAAGAAAGAAGCGATAATTTCCTAATTATCTAAATCCAACTGCAAAGAACTAGAACCTCAAGAAAGCAACAACCCTGAATCGAGTTGATCAAAACAACATAGTCATTAAAAATAAGAATATTATCAATGTCCAACTAGGAAGAGAACTACATAGCACCCTGCAATGCCATCAACTTCGCTCTACAATTGTCCTCCCTACCACCATACTAGCATAGATCCATCTTTACTCTGGATCTACCAAGTGTCGAGAGGGATCAAATATTTTTTCACTCCATGCTAGTTTTGATCCCTCTAGGCACAGAGAGATCAAATATTTTTTCACTCTATGCAAGTTTGCATATCAAGATATTTGATCTCTCTAAGCTCTTAGTATATCGAGAGTAAAGATGAATCTATGTTGGTTTAATTTCCCACTTTAAATAGGCTACATTCCACGTGAGTACCATGGGTTAATACCATTAGTTCTCAATACCATGGGTCAATACCGTGGGCCATCTTTATTTTTATTAATATTAATATTAGTGTTAATAATGTTTTTTTGCATGTCATTAATAATAATTTGACCCATGGTATTTGTCCCATGTGCTTCACCTAAATAAAACCTCTTTTTTGAGTGTTGATAAATATAAAGTGGATTACGGAGTAAATATAAAAAAGGTTTTACATATTTGACATACCTCTAGTTTATTTATATTTTTATCTATTTAACATATTTGTTTTATTTACCATGGTATTTGGCCCATGGTATTTTGATCTAGGATGGATCTAGGAGGGTTTAGATGTTTATTTCTAATCCTATTTGACATATTTTTATTTATTTAACATACCTCTTTATGCCTCTGTTATATTTATTTATTTACCATACCTCTATTACAAATATGGTATTTGGGGCGCGCATGGTGTTAAAATGGTATTTGGCCCATAGTCTTCACCTAAAAAAACATTTTTGTTGAGTTTTCTTTAAATATAAAGAGGTTTATGGAGTAAATATAAAAAGAGGTTTTATTTATTTACCATACCTCTAGTTTATTTACATTTTTATTTATTTATCATACCTCTTGTTTATTTATATTTTATTTATTTACGATACGTCTAAAGTAAGTCTAAAAATAGGTTTTATTTATTTACCATATTTCTCGTTTATTTATATTTTTATTTATTTACCATAACTATGTTTTGGGTGTTCATAAACCTCTTTATATTTTAAATTTATATTGTGTTTATACATAATAATAATTAGATCGATTTTTAATTGATAAACTTTACATATTAAACGTTTATGTTTACATTTACATTTACATTTACATGTTTAAGTGAGCTCTACTCCATACTCGGCTATAGAGAACCTCTCGGCGCAATGAACAAAAGGATCCAATTGTAGCAAAAGACTACAAACTTAATATAAAATTACCCTTTAATTTTAGAAGATACATTTTACTTCAAATAAGATATTGTTTCACTCATTATACCTAATCGCATTTAATTCCCAATAATTTAAAATAGTCAATATCCCTAAATAAGATAGAGTAAAATATAAATCCAAAAACCTAAATTAAATAATATAATCAAATCTAAATCTAAAGAGGTAAATGAAATATTGTACAAGTCCATTCTACTTGCTTCACTGAATGCAACAATATTCTTTACATTAAAGCATAATATTTATCTAAAATAAGTCATAGTTTGAATTATTTTGTTTACCTTTAGCTCAATGAGGTTTGAATGGAGCGAAATATCATGCTCTAAGGTAATAACATTCATCTAGTTTAAATTTTTTGTGAAAAATATTATATTTCAAGTGGATATCCTAGGTCAAAATTGTGGGTCATTTTTATTTTATTTTTATAGGGTTATTTTCATTTACTTATTTAAACTTTTTTTATCTATTTGTTTTTATTGATTTAAAATATTTTACTTACATTACATTATATTAAATTAAATAATATATATTCCACGTAATTACCATGGGTTCTGAATACCATGGGTCATTTTTATTTTTATTTTTATTTCGTTTTTATGGGGTTATTTTTATTTGATTACTTTTACTTTCAATTTATTATATTTTTACGGAGTCAAAATGTTTACATTACATTACCTTACATTAAATTCCGCTACTCGCAATTATTAATTTTATTATTTTATTTTTATTTTTATTTTTATGTAATTTGACCCAATCAATTTTTTTGTTAGAACTATAATATTGTTATTTTTTTAGATTTTTAGATTTATTTTTATTTTTATCTCTTGTAATTTGAACAACTCAAAATGTTTAATAGGATATGATAGGACATTACAACATATCTCTCATATTGGTCTCGATAGGGCCTTTTCATCTCACATCAAATGTTAAAAAAGTAAGAAATCAAAAATCTATAAATCAATTTTTTCTATATATAGAAATATGTTTATCTATAATTTATTAAAATCTTAATAATACATATATTTTTTTATTTTTATCTCTTTTCAAGTGATGTTTGTTTGTCCACGCTTGACTTGTGGCCAGTGAAACCAAGACAGAGTGTCACGTAGGCATCCATCCTATTTTTGCAGTTGGAATTGAATTTTCTAGAAGTCCTACTTGTAGCTGGAGAATTCTTGTTTCTCCATGCTAATTGAAATATATTCTAATGCCTTGCTTAAGAGACTTTTCATATTCCAATACAAATATAAAGTCTTTTTCAACTGGGTCACTTGCCCGCAGGTATGCTCGGGATCTGGCACCATTGCCCGCTAGTCCTCCATCTCAATATCCATCGAGTCTCCCTACGGTTCAGATCAACTCCCAACTCCTCAATCAAATGCCTAATTTCATTACTGGTCCCTTCACGATAAACATTGGCTGCATCATTTATGACGTGGCTACCAATTTATGACCCCTTGCTCTACTACCTGAGGAGATGGGGTGTTCCTCCTATATGGTCACCTGAGGCCTCCTACCACAGCCCCTAACATCCGAATCATGTGCCATATCTACAAGCTCAAAATTCCTAGTGAATCGTTGGGTGTGGCGAGTTGCCTAAACAAGTGGTAGCATGAGCCTAGAAGCCTTTCACTTTTAGATGACCCTACCTCCCTTCACATCTGCCATGGGAGAATGAAACAATAATTTCCATAATAAAAAACTTTGAAACTATGTCGGTCTCACCCCATACCCTCCCTTGTAGGCATCCATCACACATAAGAACTCAACTTCCACACACCATAACCAATTTTCATAGTAGCAAGAAGAAGAGTCTAAAAGACCACCATGACCAGCAACATTAAAGTAATCCTCGAACCCTAAACAATTAAATTTAAATTTGAAGTTGTGGAATATGATGGTTATCAATATAAATATTATTATTTAAATTTATTATAATGTCATATTCAATTGAATCAATTTACTATTTTTATTATTTTTCAAATTGAGTCAATATATGTATTATTATCATTTCCTTTTTGTATGTTTAAGTTTTATTGCCTCAAAATATCAATTAGAAAACATACATACATCTAGCATAAATATCAACCATCTCCTATTTAGATTCATTGAAGCATCACCAATAGTATTGTAAAAACAAAAACATAAATTAAACATTAGGAGTTGAGAACTTAAAGAGGTAAAGGAGTCAAGCTCATCCAACTAGTAGAAATGGAGAAGGGAAAAATCTAAACAAGAAAACCTATGTTAGAGGCCTTACATGCTTCTTTGAAGGAAGACCTTTTCTTCTCTCAATATGTCGAGATACCTCTTCCACCCCAAAAATAAATAAGTGCCTATGCACAGTCATCTTGGAAAAATACAAAGGTGAAGCAAGAGAAAGGCTTCATGCACAGGGAGGTGAATCATGCAACTCCACCAAGGTACAGACCAGGCCCATTGGTAATTGAGCAATGTGTGTGTTTCGGCGTGACTCTCTCGGGGTACTGTCCAGGCCTGCTGGCAATGGAGCAACACCAAAGACGAAAACTTATACTCTGAACATATTCAACTCGCAAGCTAAACTACCCTTCTCAAATTTGAAACACTGAGATCAAGCTGAACATTTGATTGTGTTTGATTGAGTTGGAAAAGGGTGAACCATGTATGTCCATGGGGTAAGTGGAGAATCTAAGGTAACCTACACAGCGATTCAATACTCCCCGAAAGACAAAGGCCATGTGCTAGCAATGAACCAAAATAGAGAAGCTAGAGTTCTACCAATGTGTCACCAAGTGTTGTAGTGGCTACAACCACCCTCCAAAATTTTGGCCTACGCCAAATTTCGGAGCCTCCCCTGAGAGTTTCACTTGATGAATGCACACCCTCAGGTTCACTCTGTGAGCTCATGGGAGTCTTTGCATCTCCCTTGCTTTCTCATTTCGTTCAAGTTTCTACATGTTGGTGTTTGAGTCATGCTTGCAACCATGTTCTGGTTATACTCAAAGTCTTCACTTCATGTGTACTTATTGTGTTTGCTATGAAAGCATTTGTCGCACTGACACATGGAGTCACATTCACTGTCACATAAGCATCATCTCGATCGATGAACAATCAATCACGAGTGTTGCACTTGTCACTTTCACCATTGATTAGTCATGTTGAACATTAGTGTTCGGCTGGTTTGAGTCGTCTTGTCATCAAGTCAAGAGAGTGCGTTTTCATGATCACATATGCATCTTCCACTTGTTTACACACATAGTCATTTTGCTGAAATTTCTGATGAACAGACTCCTCTCTAACAGTCGGACCATCACCCCACCAACGACTCAATCAACTATTACCCAGAATAGCGTAGAAGCACCAAGCAAGCCTTTTCCAGCTGCGCTCCCTGCAAGAAACTCAATCAACTTCCAAGATGACCTTGCGTCTAGTCAGACCCAGTGACCACCCCAAGACTGACTCCCCTCCAAAATTGCACAGAGGCTACTAACCTTGCCCACTCTATTGACTGAGGAAATTGTGTAGATAGGCTAGACAGACACAAAGTGCATGTCCCTATCTACCTTAGAAAATTGTGCAGTTTTCCTAGTCAGTCCCCTGATAGTCGATCGAATTCTCATCTAATAAATTGCACAATTTTCATGAGCAAGTCTTCTGCTTCCCAACAGTCTGATCAAATTAGAAATTATGGAGAGATGATCAGTAGGCTGCCATCCCGCCTTAGTGCAGTTCCCTTTGCCAGCAATTGCTAGCAGCAGACTCCCAGTTCCCTCTGGGAATTATGCAATTTCTACTACCAGTGACCCAGCAGCCAATAGCCAGTTCCTTATGGGAATGATGCATTTTTGGTTGCCAACGACCCAACAACCAACTACTAGTTCCATGTAGGAATTACATAGTTTTGGCTCCCAGGCTCCTAGGAAGTTCCTCCCAAAAACTACGCAATCTCTGCCTGTTGATGCTCCTTGGAGCTTCGCCTGTTCCTCCAAAAAATTGCGCAAATTTTTCCTTCTAGCTCCTACTATCGACTGGCTCTAGAAATTGTGCAAATTCTACCTACCTGGCCTTCCTTCAGCCCGGACTGTCCCTCCCAAAATTTGCACCATTTTTCCTTCTAGCCGAGCTAGACCTCAGAGACAGTCATTGTCAACCAGGAATTCCCTTCTTCATCACTCAATGATTCTTACGCAGTTTTCATTAGTAGTCCCCGAAGCCATCATCCCACTTCATAACCTTGTTACCTCTCTCAGTCACCTTCATTCGAAATGATCATGTGTCATAGTAGACTAGGAGGTTTTTCATGAGTGACTGTAAGTATAGGTACACCAACAAACATGGCGTGACGATGAATGGGATGAACGAAGGGAGCACATGCAGAATGACAAGCTCACTAATGGATGAACAAATGATGCGTGCGAAGAGATGTGCTCTCAAACAGATGATCATGCAAACATATGTTCACTGACAGACAGATGAGGAGACATGGAAGATGTGCTCACAAATGGACAAACGGATGAACATGCACCTTTTGTGAACAGATGAGCCTATCAAACCTTCCAACATGTAAGCAAGGAGCAACATGCCTAATCATGATCAAGTGAACCAAATACCATCGAAGACTCTGCACACTTTTCCATGAGGAGGTGAAGTTGTGATACATGATGGAGACATCCATCACCCAACAACACTATAGTTCGACTTGCACTCCAACAACAACACGAATGTACCAGCACTATCATGTCGAGTCATGCCATCCACATCTCTACTATGGGCTATGTTGTCAATCAATGTAATGTAACGTGGAAGTCTAAGAGACCCATTTGTTGTACAAAGAGTCATGTAAAGTCAAAATTTCATGGAATTCAAATAGTCGTGAGGGTAGTCGAATAGGCAGAAGTGTTAGTTTCACCCTTGGCTATAAATAACCCCTCATTTGTACATGCAAAGGCATTTTTCGTTGCAACTCCTCCCACATAGCCAAGAGAGTTTGTAATCTTTTCTTTGAAGAGTAAGTAGTGGCTCCAACACCGCGCACTCGGGGTGAGTGATGTATGGTGTAATGATGTGTCTTTGAACTTTCACTTGATTCAGAGTCGTGCTAACAGGCCAACACATTTTCGCACATGTATTGTACTTGTTGTAAGACTAGTCTTGAACACTTGTAATGCATGTTTCTTTAACCTGTGTTGATACTTTAGCTATTTCACTTGTGGTTATACATAATCTGCTAATAAAGATGTGTTGTATATGTTGTTAACGTTGTCTTTCCCATGGTAGCTATCTCCTTGGACACCAAACAAACCATTCACATAAAGCTTGTTGTAACAACTGTTGTACTCATTTAGACTCATTCGTTGAGTGTTGTACATGTTACCTTACCTTGTGTGTTATGAATCCCACATCTGTGTGGATTTCTCCTTCGGAAGATGTGCAAGTCCTGTTGTGTTATGTGTTCCTAGCTGAGTTGGGACTACATCCCAACCAACTTGGGACTCACTCTCACCCTCTCCCTTTACAGTGAAAGAACCATTGACCCAAGTACACTAGCACTCGCCACGCACACGAACCTCACTTCTCAAAGGAAAAATAGACCACTCTCATATGTTGACAAGAAAGAGTTGAGGCATATCCTGAAGAAAATGGTAACCAAGCCATCATACCGGATGGGACTCCCACACAAATGGTGTGAGGTCTAGTTGTGACTTCATACCAGGGTGATCCTCTGAATGTTGGTGGGTCGAGCACCATCAACAATTGTCTAACAAACCGAAGAACAATATCAAAATTCATCATAAGTTGTGAGACAATTCAAAAATCCATTAAACTCAAGACTCTTTCAGTACATGAATGCTTGACATCTATAATCAACCAATGGTAACTACAATATTGTTAGAAGGCTATAATATTGTACACCCATGTGCTTATATGACTCATTATTAAGTGTAGATTCTAGCATGATTCTTTCCACAACATGTTTATCTTGATGACCACTCAACCAAGCTTATGATAACAATATATCAACAATGCATGACAATACATGAGAATATGTATCATAATAAAACAATGATGCAAACATGGACTTCCTCTATTAAAGCAGTTATGCCCAACTATAATGACAATATCATGATAATATATGCCAATTACGTCAATGTTAATAAGAAACAACATAATACTCATAGGTTCTTTCAATCCACATCCTCAGGATGACCCTTTTCCCAATCCTTACTATCATCTCTTATTTAGTTATTGTGACAACACTCAACACTTATCTCGCCTGATCCTACATTTTCTGAATTAGCCTAATGTTATTGGTTTGATCATAACATATTCATGAGTTGTACACTTTGCTTGCTTACCATTATCACATGATAATTTATGCTAAATATTACCTCATATAGAGTCCTATACATGGATGTAAAAGTCAAATTCTGCATACTTGCATGACATTCCAAGGAAAAGATAATTTCTTCCACAATTCAAGGTATAAATAAATACCAACCTTGAATTATCTCCAAGTAATAACTTGTGAATAAGACTATATTATAATCATTAGAATCTTGTCCATATGGAAAGTTCAATGGCGAGTCCAGGAGGTGTCCCGATTCCTCAATTGGAAGGGTTCCTGCTTGTTAAATGTTAAGCTCGACAGCTTATCCATATCTCCACATATAATTTCATACTGTTTAAGAGGGACTTATAAGCTTAACGCAATCCTTTTTATTATCAATCAAGAAACATTAGAAAATTGCTTCTTATCAATTACCATGGTTTACATATTATTGTATCCAAGGATTCTTATAAGTACAAGTATGCACTTCCAATGCATAGGTATTCATATATATATTAACATGTTATTATTTAATCACTTTTTCGAAGCAATTCCAACTCCAAAAAACATTTTATAGAGGACTAAATTAAAAACATTATGTACCATTACCAGCTCTTTATTTGTTAACATTGTTCATGGGAATAGTTTCTATTTCATAACACCTTACTAGGGTTTAACATTTCCTCTTTTATACCATTATCGTTTCATTTACCCAAGTCCCTACATCGTACTTGTATTAGTGTCAATTTGCTTTATTTATAATTGAGGTAACATGATGACTATATCCTTAGCTTCATCAATTATTATTTACCTATTAGAATAATTTATTCCATTCCCAACTTTAACTTTCCACAATGACAAGAATATCCTGGACGACTTAAATAAGATTAAAATTTTTCAATTAACATGATCCTCCCTTACATCTATTCCTATTATAACATGAAATAGAGGCTTTTTGCTTTAAAAGAAAAAATAAATCAAGGCGATTTCGATTTCGATGGCCTACTAGCCTCATTTTCATTCAACACAATAATCATTCCAATACGCTTTCACAACTATTTGAATAGTATTCTATCTATTTTTCATATGTTTTATTTATGCATATATATAATCAGTAATTGTACATCGAATTTGTGTATAGGTAGAGAACAAAACACAAAAACCACTTCTATAATATTAAAGGATAACGTTCATGAGGATCTCATTTAGTATTGTGTTTTATTACATATACATGATTATGTAAGTGATAAGAATTAAATATTGATTTTCATATATAACCTTCGCCCTGATGAATTTATAAGTTACCTTTCATCATTATTGTAGCTGTTCTAATACTCCAATCATTGTTGTAGCTGTTCTAATACTCCACCCCATTGTAGTTTAATGTGATTTACTATTTTTGAAGTTTTACTAGTTTGTAACTAATATTATTTTGGTTATGTTGGTATTTATTTATTATAATATTGAGAGTGAATCTGTTTAAAATTGAAGTGCAAAATAATGAAATTTAATGATAAGAAAGCGATGTATGTTTATTTTATTTTTGTTGTGTCCGTGTGTATATATATATTAAAAAAAGGTTGTTTTTACTTTGAATATAAGATTTATACAATTTTATTATATATACATTAAATTAAAAAAATATTTTTAATTTAAAATAATTAAATTAATAATACATGACGATTTTCAAAATCTTCATTCATTTCAAAAGCATGACTCAACAAATTTAATTTCGTGAATGATTAAAATATTCACGATTAGTGGTACTTTGAGTTGATAATGTTCAACGAATTCAATTAGGTGAATAATTAGAACATGTGGATATTTTATGAATATCAAAACCATTGGGAATAGAATCGCCCCAGTGGCTGCGATGTTTCAAAATATTCATGTATTATTAATTTAATGGTTTTAAATTAAAAATATTTTTTAATTTAACATAAGTTCATACTATAATGTTGCTTGCCTGGCTTATATCATAATAATCATGTGATAATTAGTGTACATAATTAGGTTCTAATACTCCACCCCATTGTAGCTGTTCTAATACTCCACCCCATTGTTGTAGCTCTGCAAGGATATGCAATGCTCAACACCCTCTAACACTTTGATCTCACAACAATGAAAACCATCAAGTAGTCAAAGATCCCACAACGCTTCCATAGATACCAACATTTCAATACATGGCAGCAACTCTATTTCTTTGCACCAGCTAATGTCTAATTTTCGAAGCTTTGAATGCATCAGTTCAATCAGAGTAAGACTTCAAAGACTCTTCATGCATTGACAATGTGACTTCCTTTGCCATGAAGCAGTGCAAAAATCAGAGAAGTCGAGTAGGTATTAGCTGCAAATGCAGACTACTGAAAGGCGTGGACATGTATTTAGAAACCTTAATGTGCAACACAATTTTCTTATGTATACTCAAGGAAGCCATTTTTCATTCTTCACGCATGCTCGCCACTTACAACATCTCCCACTTTGCTTTGAGCTTACCACTGTATCTTTGCTTCCTATGGGATAAATAAATAATACTAAATAAATAAAATGTTTAGCTTTTGTAAAACTTTGTATTAAAATAAATCGTCTATCCACCCTCTGCATGATTTTCATGAAAAGATACAACCTTGGTGCTCATGAAACATTGACTGTCTTACAATTTCCTAAGAGTAGGAATGAAACACATTCGATGTGTGGTTATACAACTCATTTTATAAACCATATATGTGCAAAACATGAGAGTATTTACACTCCTACTTTTTCTTCTTAGATTACAAAAGTAAAAATTATATAAACCACACAAAAGCCTTGTCTTCTTGTTCGAAAACCATGGCTCCCGACCAACGCACTTGGAATTAATCTTCCATAGCGAGGACTGTGACCTAGCTCTTTACACCTGTACGCATATAACTAGGCATTCAATTTACCCCGAAAGGTGAAAATAACAACCCTTCTTAATAAAATTCATAGTTTATTTAACCTTACCAATGCCATATATCGGATTCTCATATTCATAAAACCAATTTATTTATGTATGCATTAAATCTTAACATAAAAGAAAGGAGAGGGTATAACAATAAGCTATTCGGAGGGAGTGTTTCAGATGGGGTAAAAGACATACACCTTTCCACCATCCTTATGGTTTTATATATATATATATATATATATATATAAAATTAACATATGGAGGTTACTAGTTGGTAAATAATTCCATATTAATATTTGGATTTTTTTTTAAAAAGTCTCATTTTCCCTTGGTGGAGAGGATTCGTTATGAATTTCATAGGCTTTAAATTTCCTGGACAAATTTTGGGCTACTGTTCTTATAAAACTTTTATAATGAAACTTGCCAACAAATTAATTTTCAGAGGTAGTTGAGTCCATAGACCGCAAGGTTTGAATTCTAAGCTTTGATACCATTTGTAACATACCTCCTGCATCTACCCAAGAATTTAACACCTAGGCTCCCACCATGGAAAATTTTTCGTTCTTTATCGTTAAGTCATATCCCTTGCTAAGGGTATCTTTAGCCCACCAACATTTAATAACTTAAGTCCAAAATAGCTAATGTGACCTTGCATCAAAATCACATTCCTATAGACGTAGTAAAATACTATACAACAGGTAGAATGGTTAAAAACAACTCTTGAGTACACATGCATTGGTTAATTGGGCCATTAAAACTATATAGTGAAGTACATACATTTATATCTTGTACTCTTTATCGGCCAAGCTGAACTAGAGACATAGTATAACATTAATACCTACTATGTTCTTTCTTTAACTTAATGATGATCATCTTTAGATTTACTAGATAATTAACCCATCCATACATATGTATCCCAGAAGCCAACACTAGGTAGTAATCCCATAATTGCGTAAGGGTCCTATGTGGGTTCTACCATGCACAAACAATCACAATCCCATGTTATTCTCTACCACTACCTCTACTTTTGATCCAGGTGGATATTGGTGGCCACCTACCAAGTCCATCTGGACCCCCATCATTGTTTCTCTCAGCATTTTCAGTTTCCTTAATTGTAGCACAACTTACTATTTTTAGCAG
>APFE030297404.1:25387-102761 GCA_000404065.3 Pinus taeda
TCATATTACGCTGCGAAATTATGCAAAATCGGAATGATGCAATCAAGACAAGACATGCTATGAGAGATGGTATCTAACTATTTTTTACAAGGACTTACATCAATACCTTTGGAAAAACTAATTTCAAAGTGACACACCTAATAACCTATTGACTTGAACCAAAAATTTTATATGGATCTTTGGACATAGGTGAACCGTAGTTTTAAGTGATAACAACATCCATTGTTTCATTTTCTAGAGTTGTAACAGCTGTGGTGTTCAATTTCATTTTCTTCCTTTGTCTTTTGACTACAACCTTATGAGTAGGATTGTAGAATATCTATAATGTAAGTATCTCTTCAATTCTCAAGGCAATTTCAGAAGTAGGAATAGTATGAATAATCTCAATGTCTTGAGTAGCTGTAGCTCCTTGCTCTATTATTCCTGGATTTTCTTTATGTTGGGTCTGCTTGGGGGTTTGTGGTTCAGATGTCTCTTCAAGATTTTATGTATGGAGCTTCTTGTTGAATTGCTCTCGTTTTTGTTCCAAGTCAATAATTGGAGCTTTACTTGATTGATCTGAAGTAGAAGCAACCTTTGCTTACTTCTTTGTCAAGGTTTGTTTGATCATTGCCTCTGTACGTCTGGCTATATCTTTCTCAGACTCTTTATTTGTGTTTCCTCCTGCATTTTGAGATTGTCGTTCTAAGTGCTCTGACTCATGAGTCGACTTGGGTTTCTTATTTAGAATTTTCTTTGGAACTTCCCTTCAAGCTTATTCTAGGAGTTGGTTCTCTTATTGGTTCTATATGTACTAGGTCTAATGGGACCTTTAACAATCTCTTATTTCTATACACATGAAAATAATTAACATCTTCCGATCTCAACAACAATGATGCCAAATGTGGGACTTTTGAAAATGTTTCTCCTCCCTCAAGGAGGTCATCAAAGGCATGCTCTTCGTGAGTGAACAATTTGACTTTCACCATAGTGGTAAATTCTTTGGCAATATTATTTGGGTCATACTGCCTCCCTGGAAGTGTGGTCAATTTCAGAGACATAATAAACTCTATGTCTTTTATTGCGTGTCCATAATAATGAAGTGCAAAAGAACCACATTGTAATGGGAAGGTTGGCCAAATGACATTCTTTTGTTCTTTCAGTCCTCTGGTTAAACCACCTTCCCCTGCTATCTGGTAGGAGATTTCTCTGGCCAATAGTTTATATGGGACATAATAAGGGAGGAAATGTAGAGAAGCAATGCTCCCAAAAACTCTAATGTAGGTGAATGTTTCCTCCCCGAACCATCTGGCTATTAGCAAGATGTCTACTTTGGCCTCTTCAGAAAACCTAGGGGTTGTTATATCAAAAACTGCTTTATGAATAGGTAGCATAACACCTTGATAGATTTTGTAAAAATGGTGGTGGAATTGAGATTCCCACAAAATTTTATGGTATATATGGATGGGAAGTGGGTTTTGTAAATTCCACTTCCATGCCATGCTCGGAAACTGAGAAAAAAAATAAATTGCATCCATAACAAAAGAACTCATAAATAAAGGGGGAAAAATCCTTGAAGAAACACTTCTCTTCTTTCTATATTCCATAATGGCCTTTGCTAAATTATTTGATAAAATCTAACTCCAGTTCATAATTTTTGCATTAACTGCTACATCTATTAATGAGATCCACTCCATAGAACATTTGCTGCTATTGGGTCTGCCGAATAACCTACACATCATTGTTGTTGTGAAACTATGAGTGGGAGAGATGGACGCTATTGAGTACATACCAATTTTATCCCATTTGAGTTTTCCTCCATTTCACCTCCAGGGTTTTGTAACGTCCAATGGTTCCTCGTTCTCTTTGTTGAAATGCTCAAGGAACTCTTTGTTATAGAGCTTTTGAGGCTCTGGTAGCTAGTACATTAGTCGTAGATTGTCTGGTGGGAAAGACCCCATGACCTCTTGTCTTTTATTTCTGAAAGTTCTGTCTGGGACGTCTACCCAATCAATTACTTATTTTACAACATCCGTGTATGGCAATATCTTTGGTCTTTTAGTTATTCAATGCAAGAATAAACATGTTGTTTCAAAATAGGAGGCGGTCATATGACTCCTGGGCATCATTCGTGGCCTTTATTACCAGTGGTCTAGGCTTCTCTTCTTTTAATAGGCTATGCATGGCTTCCCATGTCGTGGTTTCTCCGTCTTTACTGTATGTGGTATTAGAGAAAAGTGGTATCATGTCTAATTTCTCAGATACAGTCACCTTTCCTTTCTTTGCTATTCTTTCCAATGATGTTTTCTTTGGAGGTTTCCTGAAATGGAGCAACGAAAGTTATCAAATAAAAACAAAGAGAAAATGACACTGAGAATTAAATGATACAATTAACCTTAAAAGGTGACAAGAAAGGAGCTTTTATTCAAAACACAGATGAAAAGATATCAAATCACGTTGAGCCGTTCTTAACACAAATTCTATTAAACTTATTAAATACGCACTAATATTTTTATCACAATCTTTATTACTCATTTAAACTATCGCATCACAAATGGGAAGGGAAAAATTTTAAGGTGGCGAGTTTAAAGTGCGAAATGTTGATTATGTGATTGCGATAATATTATTGTAATATTGCAAATTGCAATATCACATTTTTGGTTGTGCGTTTTTCAGAGATGTTTAGAATTCTGTGGGATGTGAGGTGAGCAGAATACTTATCATTGTTTAGAGCACATTCTACATGAATGAATAATTATTGTGCAAAGTTTCTTTTCACTAAACGTCAGACTTAATTTATAGTTTATAACATTTATTTCTATTGGGTCATTTTATATCACGCTTCACAAACGTTTTTAGTTCACAAGATTTGCCTTTAATTAAAGCCCCATTATGCAATAAGTATTGGCTTGTTATACCGTAATATCACAGTTCGCATATTCCAATAGGCTTTGTGAGTTGTGGTTTTCATGAAATCCAATATGAAATTGCGATAGGCATCTCATTTTACAAGAAATGCCTTAGGTTTTAGCTTTAAATAGAAATTTCAATGATATCCTAAGTTGTTACGGTTATCCCTTCCATCGCAATTCATGGATCTCAGCTGTTAATTAAAAATTGACACACACGGTCCACTGTTATGCAATAAAGCAAGAATTTATAGTCTTAAAGGGATTTGACTTGATATCTTAATTTATTTCTAAAATTTTCAAAAAGAAAGTTCTTAAGTGCTAAGTTTTCTAAAGGATTTTTTTATAAAGGGTCCCCATTTATTAATAGAAATTTAACTATTAAATCAGTAAATAAGGGGGTTGTTGAACAACACAAGAATTGGCGATTCACTAGAAGAACCAATTATCTCTTATAGTTTTTTGAAACTTCTAAAACTCCCAAAAATAAATATAGTTCAGAAAACAAGAATTTCATGAAATCTAAGATAAGTAACATTTCTCTAAATAAGAAAACAAAATCCACCTAATTACCATCCATTTGATATCCTCTTCAAAAATAAAAATTTCTTTGTTTACATCAGCCTTTACTTGGTTGAAAGACAAAGCAGGGGGCTCTTACAGACTAGCTTTTAGATGTACTCGTTTGTCACAGGAAGAGCCTTTGTTGCTAGTAGGTGTCCATAGACTCGATATGGTTACCTTTTAACCATCAATGATTCACTATCCCATCTACATAAGAGTGCAATTTTTAGAGATAAATTCAGATTCATACACTTATTCTCTTATCTTTCTTTTTTAAACAGTTTATTTTTTTCTTCTAAAATTTTTCCTTTTTTCTACTTAAAGTTCATTGTCTTGTTTTGGTGCCCAAAAATTGACAATGCCATTCATTGGTTGTAACTTAACTGAACAAGTTGGCTCGTGATGAGACCTCTTGTCTCTTGATTAAAATAATCTCAAGTTATTACCCTATTTTGATATGCAGTAATGGTAATGTCAATTTGTTATTTCCCTATGAATATGGTAAGTGGGTTCTTAATGAGACCTCTTATCCTTTAAGTTTTAGTATATTTTAGAATTACACTCTAAAAAGAGAAAAGTTTACTAGACGAGGAGAATCATTGACTCCTTAAGAGTTTTTGGATGACAATTATAGAGTTAAAGGTGCTTATCTGCAGAGAGTCTTTGCTTTTTTAAAGATACTTTTCTTGGTTGATCATAGAACAAAGGTCTCTTTATAAAGTTTTGGTTTTACAAAGGACAAACGATTTTTGTGGAAATCAAGCAAGTTTCAAAGAAATAGAACTTATCTTATGTCTCTAATGTTAATTTTATCTTCTTAACAATCTCTACTTATACAAGTGAAAAATCAAAATATGAAACAGACTTTATTGAACGGCCAAAAGTAGATACTATTTAACTTTTATTTTCCTAGGAAAAAGTAAAGGCAATAGTGTACAAGGGATAGAAGAGGTTATCTTCTATGAAAAATATTTCTTTAAAATCTTTCCATTAAGAGGCAGAGAATCTCTCTTTCCTGATAAATCTTGTAATAGAAAAGTTGATGGACCGATCTGTTCCGCAATAGGAAATGGACCAAGCCACATTCTTTGGAATTTGGTATACTTACCTTTTTCCTCATGTGCTTAATCCTTCTTCAATACAAGGTCTCCGAGTTGAAAGAATTTAGGACTTACAGAATTTGCATCAAATGAATATTTGACTAACTGTTGATGATGTGCATGTATGATCTTGGCTTTGTCTCTTTCTTATCCGAGTTTAAGGATTTGTGATTGCCTTAATTGCATAGAAGAGGAAGGAGTTTCTTCAATAAATTGAACCAGGTCTAGATATGGAATAGCTACATTTGTAGGGAGAACAACCTCTTTCCCATAGAAAAAATTAAAAGGAGAAGTGCATATTGAGGCCTTCTGTGTTATTCAATCTACCCATAGAGAAAATGTTAAAGATTTATGCCAGTTTTTCTGACTTTGATCAACAGTTTGTTTGATGATCCTTATGAGATTTTTATTTGTAGATTTTTCCAAACCATTTCCCTTGGGATAATAGTTAGTAGAATATTTAAGTTTGAAACCTATTTTAAGAGAAAATTATCATAGCTTTACCTGTGAAATAAGAGGCATTGTCAAACATGAGGGCAATTAGTAGGCCAAATCTAGTAATAATAAACTGATCAATAAATTCAATGATGTTTTTAGAATTGGCTGCCTTAAGTAGAATTGCTTCCACCAATTTAGTGAAGTAATCAGTTGTTGTAAGGATATATTTATGTTGCTTTGAAGAGTGAGGAACGATCTAACCTATTATGTCCAGTCCCCATTTCTCAAATGGTTGTTTAATGTTGATTGGTTCCAATGGTAATGTAGCTTTCCTTTGTCTTCCAGTAGCTATTTGAAATTTTTTACATTTCCTTACATATTTGTGTGCATCTTTGAATAACATTGGCCAATAATAGCCAGCATGCAAGATTTTATGTGCTATTGTGTCTCCTCCAAAATTTCCAACAGCTGGTCCATCATGCAGTTCCTGCAAAACCTTTTCTGCCTCAGATTTGTGAAGGCACCTAAGTAAAACAGAATCATAATTCTTCTTAAACAAAACATCATTGATGATTTCATATTGCTTAAATTTTAACCAAAGAAAATTTTCTTTTGTAACTGAGTTGCATACGGGCATATCCATTCTTCAAATAAAAGATGATATTAGTATATCTTGATTCAGTATTGTTGAGGCTTACCTCACATATTTGTATATCATCATCTGAATCTTGTAGGGATGGTAAGTTGGATGCTCCATCAAACATTCTGCAAAAATCTTGACCTCTAACTATTTTCGTTGGTCTAATCTCAATGTCATACTCTTGCATTTCTATTACCCAATTTTCTCTTTTCTCACCTACTTATCTTTGCATTAGTAGATTTCTGACTTTTGAGAATGGAACTACTAATTTAGTGTGAGTTTTGAGAAGAAAGGGTTTGAAATGTTTTATTGATTTGAAGACAGCAAAAGCCTATTTTTCAACATCTGAATAATTTAATTCAGCCCCCTGCAAATTGGAACTAAAGAAAGAAATTGGTGCTTCTGCTTTGTCATCATTGATCTGTGTCAATATAAATACATATGATGTCTTGGAAGAAAAGGTATATAAAATGAAATGATTAGAAAATTTCGAAGTTTCTAAAGAGGGAGCATTTATTATTGCTTGTTTGATAATATTAAAAGCTTCATGCTTAGTATGTCCCCATTTAAAAACATATTTTTTCTTAATCACAGATTAGAGGGGTAAAACAATTCGTGAAAAGTCAAGGACAAATCTCTTGACAAAATTTATCTAACCTAGGAAAGATTACATGGATTTTTTATTATGAGGCAAAGAGATTTCAGAATTTTCTCTTATCCTATCAGGATCTATGTGAATGCCATATTTAGATATAATGAATCCAAGAAGTTTTCCTTCACTAAAAGCAAGGAAATATTTCTTGGGATTTAAAGAAATTCCATATCTCTTAAAACGTTCAAAGATTTGTTTTAAATCCTTTAAATGATTATTGCACTTTTTTTAATACACAATTATCTCATCTAAATAAATTACCACTGATTTATTCACCAAACCTTTGAAAGATATATCCATGGCTCTTTGAAATGTTGCACCAACATTGATTAATCTAAATGACATCTTTTGGTCAGCATATGTTCCCCATTTGGTTCAAAATGTGGTCTTCAGCTGATCATCTAGATGTACGAGAATCATATTATAACCTAAAAATCCATCTAGAAAAGACATTAGCTTTGAGCCTGCAACTGATTGTAATATCTGTTCCATAGGATGCAATGGAAAGTTGTCATTTTGACAAGCTTTTCTTAGATTGGGAAAGTCTATACATATTCGAATATCACCATTCTTTTTCCTGACTGGAACAAGATTAGAAACCCACCTTGAATGTCTGATAGGAAAAATTATTTTGGTTTTGAGAAACTTATTCAATTCAGATTTTATGTGATTTTCTAAATTTGAATGAATCGTTCTCAACTTCTGTTGTACAGGATTTTCATCGGATATCATAGGAATGGTACATTGAATGATGGAAGTATCATATGTCTTAAGATTGTCATAATTCCAAGATTTTTTTTTTTTTGTATTTCTTCAACAAATGAATAAAGGATAGTCTTTCATCAGATGTAAGACCAAGTCCTAGATTAATATTTTGAGGCTTAAGGTCAGTTCCAAGTTTAACTAATTCAAACCTCAAAGTTGAACATTGAAGCTTTGAGTTAGTAGGTTTCTTGAATCTATCCTTAAGATCATATAAATCTTCCAGCTTAACCACAAATTTAGGTATGTAGATTACAATTGCTTCTTGCTTAAGCTGGTTGTCATGCTGGTCTTCATCTATTATCTAGTCACCATAAGAGCCATCAAATGTTAGAAAAATTATGATACCCGAATCATTATTAAAAACTCGCCAATTGGTGATGTTGTCGAGAATAGAAGGCCTAAAAATTAATTTTGTATAAAATCAATCAGGACTATAATCTCCTGGTGGAATGAGATTGCATGCAACGTTAGCCAAAATATCGACACTTTCATTTTGAAGTCTTCGAATTGGGGAAATGTTGAATGTTGTGAAATTTGAGGTGAGGTCTTGGACTAGTGATTAATAATGTTTCAAATGTCTAGAGAGAGAGTGTATAGTCTTCCTCACCTGTTTAATTACAATTTCTGAATCTCCAAAATACTTGAAGATATTTGATATCAAGGCCAGTGGCTTTATACAACCCTTGAACTAACACTTCATATTCAACATTGTTATTTGTGCATTCAAATTCAAGGTTTCATGCTAACGTAGTTTGTCCCCCTTTGAGGATAACCAATATGAAACCTGCTCCAACTCCATCATTAGATTTGGATCCATCAAAAAATAATTTCCAAAATAAATAATTGACTACAAGATGATCTAAAAAATTTATACACTGAGAAGAATCTATTTGAGAATAGTTTTCAACTTATGATATAACAAAATTTTCCGAAAAGGGTGAAGCATTTGAATTAAAATTGCCTAGAAATCATTCAACCAAATAATTTCCAATGATATTGCTAATGTATGTGACAAGCTCATTCTCTCCTTCTATTTTTGTGACGATATACTTTTTATGTTTCTCAAGATCGACCCTTATTTGATTCAACATACTGTTATAAGGAAGCCACATATAGGACCAATCTGTTTTGAAATAGCCATGAATCTTTTCAGACCAGTCTCTACTGAGGATCAAACCGTAGAATTCAGGGATATCGGCCACAAGAATGTCAATAACTTGACATACTTTCGGGTTTGATGAGAGTCTAATACTGACCTGATTGAGTTCTCCTATAACTTCAACTTGAGACCAATCTAACTGCACAATGAGAACAATAGATTTTTTGGGTTCCACATAAAAAATTTCACAAACAAATTTTGGTAGAATGTTGGATGAGGCTCCAAAATCTATTAAACAATTGTGCAAATTCTTATTGAAAACTACAAAAGTCAAAATAAATGGAAGTCTATGGGATTTATATCTTCCACCTATTATAGCAATATCAGTTGAACTCATTTTGTCCGATGAAGTACTAGGAGGTCTACCCATTTCTTGAGTAGCCTGAGAGCAAGGAAAATTTTCTTGAAGTTTAAAAACATTGGCGAATCTAACTAATCCCTAATATGCAAACTACAAAATTTTTATTGATATATTTGTAAAATTATTCAAATTTATATGACTTTATATATAGTCTCTATATAATGTTGGTGATTTTTAAGGTAAAATAATTTTATGTTCTAAAATTTGGGCGAATCATATTTTATAAAAATTGGAAATTGGTGAATATTTTTGTGGAAAAATCATGGAACATTAGCCCACTTGGCGAACATTAGCCCCTAAAATTTTCCATGTCTAAGAGATTACAGCAGCAGGAAGAGGAGAAGTGGGGACTACTTTCAGTTCTTTGAGCAATAGCTTTTTTTGATGTTTTAACTTGCTAAGCTCATGGAATGTAATATTAGCTCTAATATTTTTCATATATTCAATGATGTTGTATTCCATTTCATTTGATACTAGTAGGGTTTTGGCTGAGGGTGAAGAATTTTATTGAGGAGGAGTCATTTGGGTGGTGGGGGAATATTCCTTACCTACTTCTTTATCTTTGAGAGATGGAGTTGATGATTTATGTTTTTTATTTGTTTGTGGGAAATCAACAGTGCTCCTACTTCTAGTTGCACAGGTAATACTTCTTGTGATTCTTCATTATCTGATAAAGGAAGAATGAAATCCCACATTGCATGTAATTCAACTATCTCTTCGTCATATGTTTGTTCTTCAACTGTCAATACTTCTCCATCCTCAACATATGATTTAGCATTTGATATTGTATTTGGAAGTTTATAATTAGAGGAAGGATTTCTTTTGTAAGGTCTATAATCTTTCCTTGGAGAAGTCTTAGCTACATGTTTTTTAATGTCGACCATTTCATTAGACATGGTCTTAAGGAGCTTTTGCAGACCTTCAAGATCAAAAGGATATTTAGGTGTTCTCTTCTTGGATTTGTACCTAAAAGTAACCTTCTTAGATTCTATTTATTCAAATGCATTCTTCTTTTCTAAAGCTAAAATGAATTTTTCTACAACTATGGATTCTTTCATGTTTTTTTGCCAAAGTAGGTTTGACAACCCTATCGACAAAAATAGTTGTGTTTGAGGGAAGAGTAGAAATGTACCATTCATTTTGAACTTCATCACTAGGTTTAGATACCTTTGGGATTTTGTTCAATAAACTATTAAAACATGAATTTAATTCCTTAATTGGTTCTCTATGTCCAGATTTTAATTTGGAGATATCATTGAGAAGAGTAGCTATTGATCAGTCATATCCAAACTTGGTTAGGAATTGCTTTTGAAATACATCCCAACTATTAATGGAACCTGATGGCAATGAAAAATACCATGATCTTGTTGATCCTTGTAAATTATAATGGAATAATCTTACAACTTCATCTTCTTCTACCACTGCATTCATATTTATGGACAACATGAAGTAATTTATGTGTTCTTCAGTAGGTAGACCATCATTAGGGTTCAATTTTGGCAACCATTTTTCTGGATAAGCAGGTAATAAATGTAATGGCCTTGCCATTCGAACATCTCCTGGATTTTTCCATGGTGTTTGAACCATTGTGGGTATATTTGTAGAGGAATATGTTCTAGTATTTGAAGGTGATTGCGTAGAGGAGGCTTGTGCTCCAGTACCAGTGTAAATAACGATATGGAGTTGTGAGGTGGTTGATTAATGTTGTGAGGAAGATGATGGAATGAATGAAGGTGTTTCTAGTGATGATGTGATAATCTCACTATGAGTTTCAAATTGTGTTTTCTTAGTTTTCCTTCAAGGGTTAGGTAGAGGAAATTCAAATGCGGGAATCCCAAATTTTTCACTCTGTGATCTGGTCAACCTTTGAGAGGAAGGAAACTGAGAAGAAACACTGACTTGAGACAATTTAGATTCTTCTTTAGATAGATAAATCCCTTGCAATTTATGAATTAAAGACTGAACTTCAAGAGAATCTGTGGAAGAAGGTTGATCCGATTTCCTAGGAAAACTGGTAGTGGATTGTAAAGCTTTCTTCGCAACTTCACATTTAGGATTTGGGGATTTGGAATGTGACCGAGAACTTGGAGGTGATGGTGAGGGAGATTTACTATTAGAATGGATTTCTGATTTATATTTTCTTGCCATTAATAGTCGGGCCCTCTTTCTAGCACCAAAATGTTGAAGCCTCGAAATTCACTACAACAACATGGGGGATAACCACCCGGCCTGAACCTTGAAAGCAACTCCTTTTCCGTTTGGTGTAGTGGCTTCGACTGGGGATAATGGGACGAGTTTCCCATAGAGGATTGATTTTATAATGTTGATGGGATGATATAGGATGTAACAGGAAATGATTCAACTAAGTATAATCTAATCTAAATATTAAACACATGCATATATATTAATCTAATATTATTTAACTATAAATATACCCATGAATAAAATAAGATATGCGATCTACAGTGATGTCTTACAACAATTGGTAATAGATATCACTCACCCGCCAAAAGAAATGAAATCGTTTAACGATAATTATCTTGGATAAATAGTTAGAAAAAACGATTGAGAGAAATATATCCCATTGGCTCATTTTCCAGAGTTGTAATAGCCATGGTGTCCAGTTTCCTTTTCTTCATTTGTCTTTTGACTATAGCTTTATGAGTAGGACTGTAGAATATATCTAATCGAGGTATCTCTTCAATCCTCAAGACAATGTCGGAAGTAGTAACAATAGGAATAATATCAATGTCTTAAGTACCTATAGCTCCTTGCTCTGTTATTCTTGGATTTGCTTTATGTTGGGTCTGCTTGGGGGTTTGCAGTTCAGATGTCTCCTTAAGATTTTTCGTATGGAGCTTCTTGTTGAATTGCTCCCATTTCTATTGTAGGTAAATTATTGGAGCTTTACTTGATTGAGATGAAGTAGAAGCAACCTATTCCTACTTCTTTTCCAAGGCCTGCTCAATCGTTTCCTCTGCACTTCTGGATGTATCTTTCTCAAACTCTTTATTTGTGCTTCCTCCTCCATTTTGAGGTTGTCATTCTGAGTGATCCAACTCATGATTCAACTTCTCTTTGGTTTCTTCTTTAGAATTTTCTTTGGAAATTCCTTCCAAGCTTATGCTAGGAGTTGGCTCTCTTATTGGTTCAATCTGTAATAGGTCCAATGGGACCTTTAACAGTCTCTTATTTCTATATACATGAAAAGCATTAATATCTTTCGGGCTCAATAACACTGATGCAAAATGTAGGTCTTGTGAAAATGTTTCTGCTCCCTGAAAGAGGTCATCAAAGGCATCCTCTTCATGAGCGAACAATTTGACTTTCACCATAGTGGTAAACTCTTTGGCAATCTTATTTGGGTCATACTGACTCCTTGGAAGTATGGCCAATTTCAAAGATATAATAATCTCTGCTTCTTTTACTGTGTGCCCATAATCATGTAGTGAAAAAGCACTGCACTGTAACGGGAAGGCTGACTAAATGGCTTTCTTTTGTTCTTTCAGTCCTCTAGTTAAACCACCTTCCCCTGCTGTCTAGTAGGCTATTTCTCTGGCCAATAGTTTTTCTAGGACATAATACGGGAGGACATGCAGAGAAGAAATGATCCCAAAAACACTAATGTAGGTGCATGTTTCCTCCCCAAACCATCTGGCTACTGGCAAGGTATCTACTTTGGCCTCTTCAGAAAACCTAGGGGTTGTTCTATCAAAAACGGCTTAATGCATAGGCAGCATAACACCCTAATAGATTTTTAAAAAATGGGGGTGGAATTGAGATTCCCACAACATTTTATGGTATATATGGATGGGAAGTGGGTTCTGTAAAGTCCACTTCCATCCCATGTTCGGAAACAGAGAAAAAAAACAAATTGCATCCATAACAAAAGCACTCATAAGGAAAGGGGGAAAAATCCTTGAAGAAACATTTCTCTTCTTTCTATATTCCATAGTTGCCTTTGCTAAATTATCTGATAAAATCTGGCTCTAGTTCATAATTGTTGCATTAACTACTACATCTATTAGCAGGGGCCACTCCATAGAAAATTTAATGCTATTGGGTCTACCGAATAACCTACACATTATTGTTGTTGTGAAACTATGAGGGGGAGAGATGGATGCTATTGAGTACATGCCATTTTTATCCCGTTTGAGTTTGCCTCCACTTGACCTACAGGTTTGTGTAACATCCAACAAGTCATCATTCTCTTTGGTGAAATGGTCAAGGAACTCTTTGTTATAGAGATTTTGAGGCTCCGGTAACTGGTACATTAGTTGTATATTTTCTAGTGAGAAAGACCCCATGACCTCTTTTCTTTATTTCTGAAAGTTTTGTCTGAGATGTCTACCTAATCAATTAGTCATTTTACCATATCCGTTTATGGAAATATCTTTGGTCTCGTAGCTATTTAGTGCAAGAATGAACATGCTGTTTCAAAATAGGAGGCGTCACATGACTCCTGGGCATCAATTGTGGCCTTCACTACCAGTGACCTGGGCTGCTCTTCTTCTAACAAGTTATAAATGGATTCCCATGTCATGGTTCCTCCATCTTTGCTACATGTGGTATCAGAGAAAAGTAGTATGATGTCTTATTTCTCAAATACAAATGCCTTTCCTTTCTTTACCATTCTTTCCAACAATGTTTTCTACTGAGGTTTCCTGAAATGGAGCAATGGAAGTTATCGGATAAACACAAAGTGAAAATGAAAGTGAGAATTAAATGATACATTTAAACTCAAAAGGTGATAAGAAAGGAGATTTTATTCAAAACACAGATGAAAAGATATAAAATCACGTCGATCCGTTCTTAACATAAATAGCATTAAACTTATTAAATACATACTAAGATCTTTTATCATGGCCTTTATTACTCATTTAAACTGTCGCATGGAAAACAGGAAGGGAAAATTTTTAAGGTGGCAAGTTTAAAGTGTGGAATGTTGATTATGCGATTGCGATAAGATTATCGCAATATCGCAAATCACAATATTGCATTTTCAATTGTGCGTGTTTCGAAGCTATTTAGAATTCTACGAGATGCGAGGTGAGAAACATACTTATCATTGTTTAGAGTGTATTCTGCCCAAAAGAATAATTATTGCATAGAGTTCATTTTTGCTAAGCACCAAACTTAACTTATAGTTTATAACATTTATTTCTATCGCATCTGGGTTATATCACGCTTCGCAAACTTTTGTAGTTCACAAGATTTTCCATTAAGTAAAGCGTCGCGATGCGATAATTATTGTCTTGTTATACCATAATATCGCAATTCACATATTCCAACAGGATTTGTAAGTTGTGCATTTCGTGAAATCTAATATGCGATTGCGATAGACGCTTCATTTTACAAGCAATGCCTTAATTATTAGCTTTAAATGGAAAGTTCAATGATATCCTAAGTTTATTATGGTTATCCCTTCCATCTCTATTCATGGATCTCGATTGCTAATTAATCATTGACACACATGGTCCAACATTATGTGATAAAGCGAGAATTGCTAGTCTTAAAGGGATTTGACTTGATATCTTAATTTATTTCTAAAATTTTCAAAAAGAAAGAGCTTAAGTGCTAAGTTTTTTGAAGGATTTTTTTATAAAGGGTCCCCATTTATTAATAGAAATTTAACTATTAAATCAATAACTAGAAGGGACGGCATTGTTGAACAACATAACAATTGATGATTCACTGGAAGAACTAGTTACCTCATATAGTTTTTTGAAACTTATAAAATTCCCAAAAATAAATATAATTTAGAAAACAAGAATTACATGAAATCTAAGATAAGTAACATTTCTCTTAATAAGAAAAAAAAAATCCACCTAATTACCATCCATTTCATATCCTCTTCAAAAATGAAAATTCTTTTGTTTACATCAGTATTTAATTGGTTTAAAGATAAAGTGGGGGGCTCTTGTAGACTAGCTTTTAGATGTACTCATTTATCATAGGTAGAGCCTCTGCTGCCAGCAGGCATCCATAGCCTCGATAGGGTTACCATTTAACCATCCATGATTCACTATCCCATCTAGATAAGAGTGTAATTTTTAAAGATAAATTCAAATTCATTAACTTATTCTCTCATCTTTCTTTCTTAAACAATTTATTTTTTTCTTCTAAAAGTTTTCCTTTTTTCTACTTAAAGGTCATTGTCTTGGGTTGGTAGCCAAAAATTGACAATTCCATTCATTGGTTGTAACTTAACTAAACAAGTTGGCTCGTGATGAGACCCCTTGACTCTTGATTAAAATATTCTCAAGCCATTACCCTATTTGGATATGTAATATTTGTAATGTCAGTTTGTTATTTCCCTATGAACATGGTAAATTGGCACTTGTTGAGACCTCTTATCCTTTAAGTTTTAGTATATTTTAGAATTACACTTTAAAAAGAGAAAAGTTTACTAGATGGGGAGAATCATTGACTCCTTAAGATTTTCTGGATGACAATTATAGAGTTAAAGGTGCTTATTTGCAGAGAGCCTTTGCTTTGTTAAAGATACTTTTCTTAACTAATCATAGAACAAAGGTCTCTCTATAAAGGTTTGGTTTTACAAAGGACAAATGATTTTGGTGGAAATCAAGCGAATTTTAGAGAAATAGAACTTAGCTTATATCTCTAAAGTGAAATTTATCTTGTTAACAATCTCTACTTATACAAGCGAAAAATCAAAATATGAAAGAGATTTTATTGAATGACCAAAAGTAAATACCATTTAACTTTTATTTTCCTCAGTAAAAGTAAAGGTAATAATGTACAACAGATCGAAGAGGTTATCTTCTAAGAAAAATATTTCTTTAAAATCTACCCATTAATAGGCAGAGAATCTCCCTTTCCTGATAAATCTTGCAATATAAATGTTGATGGGCTGATCTATTCCGCAATCTGAAATGGGCCAAGCCACATGTTAGAGCCTAGATTTACCTTAGGCTGAAAAGGTAAGATTATAGGTCCACATTAAACCACGCTCAGCCTCGTAGCTAGCCCTACGAGGATAGGAGAGGGCTCTCTACGGGTCAATCTCAGCAAAAGATAACCAGATGGGACTTGAGATGACTGATTTTACAACTAATATTAGGCTAGGTATGAAGTGCAAGGATTTAATTTGAGTTTGTTGGGGGTTTTTGTTAGAAAAAGGGAAAGGAAAATTTGGGTCTGGGGATGAGGCCAAATTTTTGCAGAGTTATGGTTGGGGCAAGGTAGGCAATAGTTTTGATGTTTTAGATTAAATGAATGGATAGAAAGGACTACTGAGGAGCTGAGGAGGGAAAGAGACTGCAAGAATCCTCTCCAAACAGATGAAAACATGTAAAACTAAACTAAAGTTTAAGGCAGAGCACAACAAGCCAATGAATTCTACCTTTGTCACTCAAATTTGTTTAATTTCAAAAGCAAAGACAAGGGAAATTGCATACATAAACATCAATGAACTTACAATTGCATGAAGAAAAACACCATCAAAACACAGAGCCACATGGATCCCAACAAGTGCTGCAAAACCATGGTCTTTCCTTTGCAAAAAATGCTGAAAATGAATGTACAATGAAGTGCCAAGCAATCCCAAGTGTCCAACCCTGAAAATGACTGAGAAAATACATGATATAGACCATCCTAACCCATTCCCATGCCTCTAGAGGTCGATCTCATCATTCTAGGAGTTATTTCAACCAATTCTAAACAAGGCACTGAAATCTAGTCAATCAAACAACTTGCCTCTATATGGAAGGAAACTGATTCATTCATTTAATTTTCACTTTTTAGTGAATGAATCCTCTAGAAGAAGTAAATATGTGCCAAAATTACATCATAGTCATCAAGTTACATCAAGATAGATCAATAGTTACATCAAAAAGCAAAACTAGTCAAAACTGGCCGAATTTCTAAGCTGAAGGGTGAAAAATAGGCCAAACTCCTTTATGCATCGTGCATGATTCTCTATGCATCGTGCCACTTTGGAGCTGATTTTGAGGCCCTTCCTGAAGTCTAAATTGAGCTCATGATAGCCCATTGGAAATCCCTCCCTGTCTACTTTCCAACCCAAGTGGAATTGTTGGATTTGGTGTCCATTTTCCCCTCCAAATATCCAATCTCCCAAGACTTCTTCCTGTGTGTCAAAATAGGGGCAGTGAGGTCATTTTTTGAGTGTTTTTGACCTCTTTGAGGACCCAAAACTTGCCCAAATTTATTGGCCATGAACAAGAAACAATAATTTATCATGACAAATCCAAAAATGTAAAGTTTTTTGGATTTGGAGCTCTCTAGAAAAAGCGCGCGCCACGTGGTGCGGCGCATAGGGAGGAAAACCCTTTTTTTAGTGCAAAAAATTTCAAAATGCAAAAATTGCTCCAAATTTCTTGAAATTTGGGCTGGAAATTCTCTATCAAGAGCTATGATGGGCCAAGGATGCCTCGGCCAATATCCAGAGTTGATCATGCTCTTTTTGCCTCTTTTTCCTTTTGGATGCCTTCCTTAGTTTTGCCTTTAAATTTCTTATTCGGGCCTTACAAACCTTGTTCCGTGCCATGTAGTGGAAAGCCATGTGTCTAAACAATGCTTTGTCCCTATCGGCGTTGTCCAGCAGTCTCTCCAAGTGGATGTTGAATCTCTCGAGCCAAGACTCCTGATCATCATTAATCTCTTGCTCCAATGAAGTGAACTCAATCCTCCTCCTTTGGGCAGCTTGGCGATTCTCGCAGATGTTTTGTAACTCCATGATTACTTGCTGATCTTCAAGCTACTTGTTCCTCTGCTCCAAGTATTTCATAGTCCACTTAGCCCTGTCCAATTCGAGGGACAAGGCTTTGATCTCTGTCTGCTGCTCCTGGATGATCTCTCTAAGATTTGCACTTTGCGGGCCCATGTCTGTATCGTCATCTTGAACAATAATAAAGTCCCGCTCACCTGAAGGCCCCTCGTCCTACACTGGCCTCTTGACTTTGTCCTATACCTATGGTTCTGATGTCGAAAGCGAGGCCCCTTCCACCCCAAGTGGAGATAACACTCGCTTTGCTGCTGCAAATAACTGCCTCGTGCCCTTCTGATAAGTAATGAAAATTGGCATAGTAGCAGTGTGAGTCTCATGGCCTTCATTCTGATAGGAGGATCCACCTGTCTCATGCCTAGCCTCTGAAGGTCCTTGTGAAGCTCTGGAAAACTCACGAGAGATGAAATCATCCCAAGTAATGCCCTGTAATCCAAGCTGATGAACCACCACAATTTTGATGAGAGCAAAATGGTAAATACTGTTAAACTGTTGCCGAGGGGCCTTGTGGTACACAAGGGTGGTCATCCTCTCTATGTTTCGGCACATGAAGTAAGGGATGTTCATCATCCATACCTGGTTAAAATGCATCAACAGTCTAATCTGATAAGCATACAAGTGGGAGAACCGACACTCACAACTGAAATACTTCATGATCAATTTCATTAAGGGAGCATATTCATCCTTGAGGTACTGAAAAGGAAACACTCTCCTGAGTTGCCTCAAAAAGCTAGGTTTGATGTATGGTTCATAGTGCTACCGGTCAATTTTCTACCTCTTGTTCCATGGTTCTCCAATGTTGGGTATGTCGGTTGCTATTGAAATGGACTCTAGTGTTAGCGTGAAAGTGACACTAGCTAGAGTGGCCTGATCACCATGTAAATGCAGTACAAACAAGCAGGCCAACTCATGATGAAATTGAATATTAGCAACTTTCTCAAAAAACTCATAACATGACTGATGCTGGAAACAAGAGATGGCAAGAGGGCGGGCCTCCAATTCAGTAAGGGTGGTTGGTTCTTCTCTGATATGTCTGCCACCTTTCTGAGGCCTCCGGGGTGCATGTTCCTCCATGGGTGAGTCACTTTGGGTCTCCACTTCATAATCAGATGCATTATCAGATTCCATAACTGCTGATAGACAAAGTGGCTTGAAGAAACAGGTGCTGATGTATGAAAACTGTGCTGGATTGCCTTTTGGTGATGTGCTTGATCTCTGTCACCAAGGGGAAAATAGTGAAACAAGCTACTGTTAGGAAAGGGGAAAGCTAGTGGGAAATGTGGGAATGTTGGGATAGATTGGTTTGGGGAAATATGGGATATTTTTAGGAATTTATGTATAGGGTTAGGAATTTTTGTATAGGGTTAGGGTTTGAGGTCTTGGATTTGAGAATTTGGGAAAAGGAATTTTGGAGAAGGAATTAATGAGTTTAGGAGGATAGGGAAACTTAGGGAATGATGAAAATAAGGGACCAATGGCATGAGGGAATGAATTTTGGTGACAAAACAGTGATTTTGAAACCCTAGCAGCAAGTTTCCTTGAGGTAATTTAAGACGTAGGGTTTGATGTTTTCGTTTTAATCATCACCATCCATCAACCACCAAAGCCTAGCACAAAATTGGATGAAACACAAAGATGGAGGCTCTACCTAGCAAATCTGTGCGGGTTATTGGCAATTTGGAACAATTCTTAGCAGTTTCGGGCCTTTACTGTGTGCAATGCGCAACATGCCCAATGTGCCGCGCCTTCCCAGTGCGTCGCACCCATGTTATTTTGCACTGGGTTCTAAGGCCTAATGCGCCGCGCCGACAACTTGCAGCGATTTTTGCCCAATATCCTCACTTGCTCATCAAATTTGCTCTCTCTTTCTTCTCTCTTTACAAATGATCTTTCCAAATGAAGGCATTACTTATAAACCAAGAGCTTTTAAGATTTTAGCTCATGAAACCCACTTTTACAATGTTTCCAAATTGACTTGATTTCAAACTCTATTTTTTGGAATTTTTCACCTTTTGACGTTGTTGATGAACTGAATGAACTGAATGAGCTGAACTTTGCTTGATTTTTGCAGCTATTGGAGCTTCTTAGGCTAAGGAAAGAACCAGGGTGCAGATGAAGAAATTTACAATGAGGAAAGCAAAATTTACATGATTTTTACACAATAAATACATTTTCGAATAGTTGTTAATGCAATTTATTTATAAGGAAACCTCCTCATGCCTGCTGGTGATTATTGGACACTTTGACACATTTATTGACGAAACCCTAAAGGAACCTTGACCTAATTGACCATGAAACCCTAAAGACAACATTTTTGCAAATTTTAATGAAAAGAAGACTATATATGCCTTTTTTTTAAGAACAAACATGAACCAGCAGGTAAATGACATGAGGGACATGAGGAAAACCACTCTCGTCACATGATCCATGTGCCTAATGGAATGCAAATGACTGGGCGGGACTCCTAAAAATGAAATGCAATAAAAGAGGTTTTAATCTCCGATGGAGGGCTGAACAGACCGACTCTAACACCACATTCTTTGGAATTTGGTATGCTTACCTTTTTCTTAGGGTGTTTTATCCCACTTTAATACAAAGTCTCTAAGTTGAAATAATTTAGGACTTACAAAATTTGCATCAAATGAAGATTTGACTAACTGTTGATGATGTGAATGTATGATCTTGGCATTGTCTCTTTCTTCTTCGAGTTTGAGGATTTGTGATTGCCTTATTTGCATAAAAGAGGAAGGAGTTTCTTCAATAAATTGAACCAAGGCTAGAGAGGGAATAGCTACATTTGTAGGGAGAACAACATATTTCCCATAGACCAAATTAAAAGGAGAAGTTCATGTTGAGGCCTTCTGTGTTATTCAATCTACCCATAGAGTAAATGTTAAAGATTTATGCTAGTTTTTTTGACTTTGATCAAGAGTTCGCTTGATGATCCTTATGAGATTTTTATTTGTAGATTTGGCCAAACTATTTCCCTGGGGATAATAGCTAGTAGAATATTTAAGTTTGAAACCTCTTTAAAGAGAAAATTCTATCAAAGCATTGCCTGTGAAATAACAGGCATTGTCAAACATGAGTGAAGTTGGTAACCCAAATCTGGTAATAATAAACTGACCAATAAATTCAATAATGTCTTTTGAGTTGGCTACCTTAAGTGGAATTTTTCCACCCATTTAGTGAAGTAATCAATTTTTGTAAGGATATATTTATGCTTCTTTGAAGAGTGAGGAATGATCTCACCTATTATGTCATGTCCCCATTGCTCAAATGGTTGTTCAATGTTGATTGACTACAATGTTAATGCAGTTTTACTCTGTCTTCTAGCAGGTGTTTGACAAATTTTACATTTCCTTACATATCCATGTGCACATTTAAATAATGGTGGCCAATAATAGCCAACATGTAGGATTTTATGTGCTGTTGTGTCTCCTCCAAAGTGTCCACCAGCTGGTCCATCATGGAGTTCCTACAAAACCTTTTCTGTCTCATATGTTTCAAGGCATCTAAGTAAAACATAATCATAATTCGTCCTAAACAAAACATCATTGATGATTTCATATTGCTTAGCTTTTAACCTCAAAGCCCCTTTTCTTTTGTACCTGAGTTGTATAGGGGCATATCCATTCTTCAAATAAAAGATGATATCAGTATAGTTTGATTCAATATCGTTGAGGCTTACCTCACATATGTGTATATCATCACCTGTATATTGTAGTGATGGTAATTTGGATGCTCCAGCTAACATTATGCAAAAACCTTAATCTCTAACGATTTTAGCTAGTTTCATTTTAATGTCATACTCTTTCAGTGTTGTTAGCCAATTTTCTCTTTTCTTACCTACTTCTCTTTGCATTAGTAGATTTCTCACTGCCCAGAATGGAACTAATACTTTAGTGTGAGTTTTGAAAATAAAGGTTCTGAAATGTTTTTATTGATTTGAAGACAACAAAAGCCTATTTTTCAATATCTGAATAATTTAATTTAGCCCCCTGCAAATCAGAACTAAAGAAAGAAATTGGTTCTTCTATTGTGTCATCATTAATATATGCCAATATAGTTGCATATGATGTTGTGGAAGCAAAGGTATATAAAAAGAAATGATTAGAAAAAATCGAACTTGCTAAAGAGGGAGCATTTATGATTTCTTTTCTGATAATATTAAAATATTCATGCATAGTATGTCCCCATTTAAAAATATATTTTTTCTTAATCATAAATTGGAGGGGTAAAACAATTCGTGAAAAGTCAGGGACAAATATCTTGACAAAATTTATTTGACCTAGGAAAGACTGCGTGGATTTTTTATTATGAGGCAAAGAGATTTCAGAAATTTCTCTTATCCTATTAGGATTTATGTGAATGCCATCTTTAGATACAGTGAATCCAAGAAATTTTCCTTCCCTAAAAGCAAAGAAAGATTTATTAGGGTTTAAATAAGTTCCATATCTCTAACAATGTTCAAAGATTTGTTTTAAATCCTTTAAATGATTACTATGTTTTTTTTAATACATAGTTATCTCATCTAAATAAATTACCATTGATTTATTCACCAAACCTTTGTAAGCTATATCCACATCTCTCTAAAATGTTGCACCAACATTGACTAATCCAAATGGAATTTTTTGGTAAGAATATGTTCCCCATTTGGTTCGAAATGTGGTCTTTAGTGATCATCTGGATGTATGAGAATCTGAGTATAACATGAAAATCCTTCCAGAAAAGACATTAGCTCTAAGCCTGCAACTGATTGTAGTATCTATTCCATAGGAGGCAATGGAAAGTTGTCATTCTGACAAGATTTGCTGAGAGTGGGAAAGTCTATACATATTTTAATATCACCATTCTTTTTCCTAACTGAAACAAGGTTAGAAACCCACCTTGAATTTCTGATTAAAAAAAATATTTTGGTTTTGAGAAGCTTATTCAATTCAAATTTTATCTTATTTCCTAAATTTGGATGAATATTTATCAACTTCTATTGTACAGGATTTTCATCATATATCATAGGAATGGTATGTTGAATGATGGAAGTATCATATGTCTTAATATCGTCATAATTCTAAGAAAAAACATTTTTGTATTTCTTCAACAAATGAATAAAGGCTAGTCTTTCATCAGATGTAAGACCAAATCCTAGATTAATATTTGGAGGTTTAAGGTCATTTCCAAGATTAACTAATTCAAACCTCAAAGTTGAACTTCAAAGCTTTGAGTTAGTAGGTTTCTTTAATATGTCCTTAAGATCATATAAATCTTCCAGCTTAACCACAGATTTAGGTATGGAATTTACAATTGTTTCTTTCTTAAGTTGGCTATCATGCTAGTCTTCATCTATTATCTGGTCATCATAAGAGCCATCAGATGTTAGAAAAATTATGATATCCAGATCATTATTAAAAACTCGCCAATTTGTGATGTTTTCAGGAATAGAAGGCCTAAAAATTAATTCTATAGAAAATCGATCAAGACTATAATCTCTTGGTGGAATGAGCTTGGATGCAATGTTAGCCAAAAGATCGACACTTGCATTTTGAAGTCTTTGAATTGGGGAAATGTTGAATGGTGTGAAATGTGAGGTGCGGTCTTGACCTAGTGATTGATAATTTCAAAAGTCTAGAGAGATAGTGTATGGTATTCCTCACCTGTTTAATTACAATTTTTGAATCTCCAAATACTTGAAGATATTTGATATCAATGATAATGGCTTTACACAAGCCTTACACTAACGCTTCATATTCAACATCGTTATTTGTGCATTCAAATTCATGTATGCATGCTAATATAGTTTTTCCCCCTTCGGGGCTAACCAATATGTAACATGTGCCAACTCCATCGATAGATTTAGATCCATCAAAAATTAATTTCCAAAATAAAGGATTGACTACAGGTTTATCTACAAAATTTATACACTTAGTAGAATCTATTTGAGAATAGCTTTCAACTTGTGATATAACAAAATTTTCCAAAAAGGGTGAAGTATTTGCATTAAAATTTCTTAGAAATGATTCAACTGAATAATTTCCAAAGATATTGCTACTATATGCGATCGGCTCATTCTCTCCTTCTAGTTCTATGATGATATAATTTTGATGTTTCTCACAATGACCCTTATTTTATTCGACTTACTGTTATAAGGAAGCCACATATGGGACCAATCTATTGCAAAATATCCAAGAAGCTTTTCAGACTAGTCTCTACTGAGGATCAAACTGTAGAATCCAGGGATATCAACCACAAGAATGTCAATCACTTGACATAATTTCGAGTTTGATGAGAGTCTAATAGTGACCTGATTGAGTTCTCCCATAACTTTGACTTGACATCAATCTAACTGCACAATGCGAACAACAAATTTTTGGGTTCCACGTTCAATTTTTCACAAACAGTTTTTGGTGGAATGTTAGATGAGGCTCCAGAATCTACTAAACAATTGTACAAATTCTTATTGAAAATTTTAGAAGTCAAAATAAATGGAGGTGTATGGGATTTATATCTTCCGCCTATTAAAGAAATATCAGTTGAACTCATTTTTTCTAATGAAGTATTGGGAGGTCTACCCATTTCTTAAGTAGCCTGAGAGATTATAGCAGTGGGAAGAGAAGAAATGGGGACTGCTTTTAGTTCTTTGAGCAATAGCTTTTGTTGATGTTTTAACTTGTTAAGCTCATGGAATGTAATATTAGCTCTAGTATTTTTCATATCTTCAACGATGTTGTATTCCATTTCATTAGATACTAGTAGGGTTTTGACTGAGGGTGAAGAATTTGATTGAGGAGGTGTCGTTTGAGTGGATTTGGTGGAAGATTTCTTACCTATTGCTTTATCTTTGAGAGTTGAAGTTGATGATTTCTATTTTTAATTTGTTTGTGGAAAATCAATAGTGCTCCTACTTTTAGTTGCGATAGGTTATGCTTCTTGTGATTCTTCATTATTTGACAAAGGAAGAATGAATCCCACATTCCTTGTAATTCAACTATCTCTTCATCATTTGTTTGTTCTTTGGCTGTCGATACTTCTTCATCCTCCACATCTGATTTAGCATTTGATATTGTATTTGGAGGGTTAGGATCAGAGGAAGGATTTCTTTTTTAAGGTCTATAATATTTCCTTGAAGAAGTCTCAGCTACATTTTTCTGATGTCGACCATTTCATTGGACATGGTCTGAAGTACCTTTTGCAGAACTTCAGGATCAAAAGGATCTTTAGGTGATTTCTTCTTGGATTCATCCCTAAAATTAATCTTCCATGGAACCATCTCACAAAAAAATAGAAAAGATAGATAAATGCCTTCAAAATAAGCCTCTTTGAGGGGGAAACCTCCTTTACATTACACAAATGAACAATTCTTGGATGATGCAAATGACAAGACCTCATTTCTATATATAGGAGTCTAAGGGTCCATAATATAATCAGATCTGACATAACAATAATAATGTAAGGGCGCAATAATATCAATAGTGGGCTTCTATGGGGCGCAATAATAACAATATGGGGACTACATGGGCACAACAATATAATAAGAGGGTTGTACTAATAACAGTAAGGGGTTACACTAGTAGTATAGGGACCTAACATGCCCCTCTCCGTTGAAAAGTGTTGTCCTCAATGCTTGAGTAGTTCTTGATGCTTATGTATAAAATCCTTGTCCTCCCATGTGGAATATTCTGCAGATAATTTCTTCCACTTGATGAGATACTCTGAAATTGATCAATTTTGCAGTTGTTGGGTTCTTGTTTTTGTGAATGCTCCAGGTTCCAATATGATTTTTCCTTCCTCGTCAAGTTCTGGCAATATTGTTTGAACTGGGATCTTCTGCAACTTTTGAATGAGTTCCCACACTTTTTTTTCTTCTTCCACTCATCCCTTGCTTCGTTTATCCTATCTAGTTGGAGAATAGAAATAGCACAAAACGATGCTTCCCTTTCTTAAGAGTGCATCTGCGAAAACATTTTGCTTCCCTTTCTTGTAGATGATTTCAAAGTCATAACCCAACATCTTTGTGACCCATTTTTGTTGCTCTTTAGAGGATAATATTTGTTCTAAAAAGTATTTAAGACTATCATGATCGATTTTTACCTTGAAGTGTCTTCCCATCAAGTAGGGTCGCAATTTCTTAAGTGCATGTAGTATTGCCAACATTTTCTTCTCATAAATAGCTTTGTGTAAATAATTTCCTTTCATTGGATGAATTTCAAAAGAAATGGGTTTTTCCTCTTGCATTAAAACAACACCAATTCCATTTCCTGAAGCATCACATTCCACAATAAAGTTTTTTGTGAAGTCCAGCGTAGTTAAGACCAGTGCTTGGCACATTGTCTCTTTAAGATGTTTGAAGGCCTTTTTTGCTTCTGGAGTACATGAAAATGCATCTTTCTTCAATGATGTTGTTAGAGGCACTGTTATTCTTCCATATTCTTAAAAAACTTGCAATAATACCCTATCAATCAGAAAAATCCTCATAGATGCTTTATCGATGTGGGGATTTTCCATTCCTTAATGGATTTAATTTTGCTAGGGTCTACCTTAACACCTTCATGAGATACAATATGACCCAAATATTACACCTCTTCTAATCCAAAGAAACAGTTGGAGGATTATTCATATAATTGTTTCTCCTCCAATAGTTTGAGCTCCCTGTCAACATGTTGAACATGATCCTTCCAAGAATTGTTGTACATTAGTATATCATCAAAAAATACTAACACAAATTTTATAAGGAAGGGTTTGAAAATGGAATTCATCCTTGAAATGTAGAAGGTGCATTGGTAAGGCCGAAAGGCATGAACAAAAATTCATATTGACCCTCGTGAGTTCTAAATGTTGTTTTCGAAATGTCTTCGGTCTTCGTGCTAATTTGATGATATCTTGAATGAACATCCAAATTAGTGAAGTAAATTGATCCATGCAATTCATCCAATAATTCATCAATGACATGAATGGGAAATTTATCTTTCATAGCGAGCTTGTTGAGCTCCTTATAATCCAGACACATGTGCCATGCTCCATCTTTCTTGTGCACCAATACTACTGGAGCAGAGAAAGAACTTTGACTAGGTTGAATTATACCAGCCTCTAACATTTATGCAACCATATGTTCAGTTTCACTCTTTTGGGCATAGGGATATCTGTACGGCCTGATGTTTGGAGGATCACTTCCTGGAACCAAATGAATAGCATGATCATGATCATGAATAGGTGGGCGGCCTTTGGGAGTCTCAAATACCTTGGAATGATTTTCCAAGACTTTTTGGAGTTCCGGAGAAATAAATGATTTCGATGTGGGAACCTATAGCGAACATAATTGTATAATTACGTCTCCTTATTCCTTCTTTAGATTCTTTGTCATGCCATTAGAGTTGATTATATTTCTCGGTTTCCCTCCAATACCCCTTAATTCAAATTCCTTTCCTTCCACACAAAATTTCATGAAAAGTTCTTGAAAATTAAAAGCTATTGTACCCAAGGATTGTAGCCATTCGACTCATAGTACAACATCAACACCACCCATTGGAATGGAAAGCATTGGGATATTCAATAGATATTATCCCATGGATATCTTGATATTATGGCACTTTCCAGAGAAATTTATGGTTCCTCCACTTGCAATCATCACTTGACACTCTAGTGCTGGATATACGAAGCAATTCAATTCCTTGGCTATCTTACAATGAATAAAATTATGGGTACTTCCTGAATCAATCAACACTACTAACTTTTTCTTCTTGATATGTCCTTCTATCTTGATAGTTTGAGGAGTGGTAATTCCAACCAATGCATTAAAAGATATGGTTAGATTCATTTCTTCTTTATATAGGGTTTGTTCTTAGAGTATATCCTCTTATTTTGACATTTCTTGTCCATTTTCTTCCTCCTCTTCACAATCTATGTAGAATAATTTCTTCTCAGCACACTTATGACCTTTAGTATATTTTTTATCACAACTGTAAAAAGGCCCTGTTGCTCTTTTTTCTTCCAATTGTTGCGGTGTCAACCTCGTAGGTTGTGGAAGGCTAGGGGAAACAACACTTCCATCTTTATAGTTGTGAGTGGTAGGCTTCGTGGTTGCCATAATTTTGCTTTCCATTTTTCTTGCTAACCTGAATGCCTTCTCCAATGAATCAAGTTCCCAAAGGAGAACCTCATCTTGGATATTATCCTATAAAGTCCCTATGAACACATCAATCCTATGCTCCTCTGGAATATCTTTTACCCTTATGTTCAATTTTCGGAAGTCCTAAATGTGCTCAATAATTGAACCCTTTTGTTTGAGATTTATCAATTGGCCAAAAAAGGTGTTTCTTTTTGTATCCTCATAATGTTCTATCGTTTCTTCCGTAAAATTTCCCAAATGACAATTTTTTTATGATAGAAAAGCCATTGATAGCATACAAACTGATTTGGTTCCAAATATAAAGTTGCAATACGTACCTTTTGTGTGTTTTGCACATTATGGAGATCGAAAAATTCCTCCATTTGTGGTATCCATATTCCAACTTTTGTTCTCATCATGAGTTTCCTTTACTACCCTTTCACCATTAGTAACCATTTCTTGTAGCAACTTATTCAAAGTTATTTTCAATTCTTCCATCTTAGAGTCCATGCCATTCATCTTAGTGTCCATGCCATTCATCTTAGCTTCCATGCCATACATCTTAACATGCACACCATTCATATTAGCTTCCATGCCATTGATCTTGGCTTCATTTAACTTTTGTGAGAGTGAAATTTGTTGTACTTGGTCTTGTAATGTTGATCTATCATGTTGCATTTCTTCCTCTTCTTCATGAGTCATGCGAGAGCTTTTAGGTTGCTTACTAGGTGTTTCCATTTTCTTTCTTCGGGGCATCAATTATTGCTAATAATTCTTCACTATTCCCTTTGAATTCCTTGAAACTATTTTTTCAAACCAAGCTTATGCAAAATTTAGAAAAACTACACACCTTTTTTTCACTTTTTAAGAGCTTGATATTGAATCTATTGTATCTCTATTACTGCGAATCTAGAATATCTAAAATCACGTCCTGCAGTAGGCCTTTGAGTCCTATTTCTAACCCCACAAGTATGATCAAGATTGGATTCTCGAAGCAAGAGTTATGCCAAATCTCCCACAGTGACCTGATTATAAACTAGTTCAATGGAGCGAACTTGTATGAAGTGCCACGTATCACTGTTTCGACCTTAGTACGTGAAACTGATATAAAGAAACCTATAGGTTGTCCTATTTTTGAAACTTATTATGAAATTTCAATCTGATTATCATAACAAAATTTATGGCAATTTCCCCAAGTCAAATGTTTGTAATTTAATTTAGGAGTCTGCAAAAAACCTAACTTCCTCAGATCATATCTCTGAAAATATAGCGAGACAAGCACTAAAATTCGGACCCAAAGTTCAAAATGATTTCAGCTCAATTGGGATTTTTTTGTTAGCTTCTGAAACATCATAGAAAAAAAGTTATAGATACAATTCCAAGATGACCTATTTGGAGCAGCAAAACACTAGAATCCAAAGCTCTGATACCAAATGTTATGAAACCATCTCACAAAAAGATAGAAAAGATAGATAAATAAAATAAGCCTCTTTGAGGGGACAAACTCCTTTACATTACACAAATGAATAATTCTTGGATGATACAAATGACAATACCTCCTTTTTATATATAGGAGTCTAAGGAGTCATAATATAATCAGAGCCGACATAACAATAACAATGTAAGGGCACAATAATAACAATAGTGGGCTTCTATGGGGTACAATAATAACAATATGGGGACTTCATGTGATATGAATGGAAAATTGCATCAACCCATGGTATTCATCCACCCATGTTATTCATCCAGCCATGGAATTCATCCATGGTATTGTAAGTGGCATCCACCCATGGTATTTATCCACACATGGTATTGTAAGTGACATCCACCCATGGTATTCATTCACCCATGGTATCTTCCCATGGTATTGTGACATCAACTCATGGTATTAATTCACCCATGGAATTGACCCGTGGTATTGTGACATCCACCCATGGTATTCATTCACCCATGAAATTGACCCGTGGTATTGTGACATCCACTGATGGTATTCATTCACCCATGCAATTGACCCGTCGTATTGTAACTCAAAAATACTATAAGTAACAAGTCACATTTTTAAAAAGGAAAGATGGTCCACCACAATTTAGTCCTTAAAATTATTATCATAGTTATCGTCAAAGTCCCTTTGCTAGGCTGCACACTGTCAGTATCACAGTTGGTCACAAGCATTACAGGGTATCTCTATCTTTAGATCTTCGTTCATCATGGTTATGGGTCATCCACAAACCCACACTTCATTGAATTCCATTTGCTATGCCGCACACTATCAGTATCACAGATGGTCACAAGCATTACAAGGTATCTCTATAGTCGGATCTTCATTCATCATGGTTATGGGTTAACCACATAAAACCTTTCTCTTCGGTGGCTCTTCATATTCAACAAAGGCTTCACGGGAGGGAACTTCACGCAATGGGGACCATTTCTTCTTAAGGAGGGAGGAATGATCCGAATGGAAAATGGCATCGACCCATGGTATTCATCCACCCATGGAATTTCTCCATGGTATTGTAAGTGGCATCCACTCATGGTATTTATCTACACATAGTATTGTAAGTGACATCCACCCATGGTATTCATTCATGCATGGCATTTTCCCATGGTATTGTCACATCCACCCATGGTATTCATTCACCCATGGAATTGACCCATGGTATTGTGACATCCACCCATGGTATTCATTCACACATGGAATTGACCCGTGGTATTGTGACATCCACCCATGGTATTCATTCACCCATGGAATTGAACCGTGGTATTGTAATTGAAAAATACTATAAGTAACAAGTCACATTTTGTAAAAGGACAGATGGTCCACCACAATGTATTCATTACAATTATTATCTGTTTTAATAAAAAAATATTTGTGGTTTTGTTTATTGGGCATTCTACTCTTTTTCGTCTGGAAATCCAATTTTTTAAATCTTGGAGGCATTCCCCCTAAGATCCATTTCAGATCTTGGGGGCCTCCCCCCAAGATCTAGATCAACATGGGCACAACAATATAATAAGGGGGTTGTACTAATAATAATAAGGGGTTATACTAGTAGTATAGGGACTTAACATAATCTTCTCATATTTTCTTTCTTCTAATGCATTCTTCTTTTCTAAACCTACAATGCATTTTTCTACATCTATGGCTTCTTTCATGTTTTCTGCCAAAGTAGGTTTGACAGCCCTATCGACAAAAGTAGCTACGTTTGAGGGAAGAGAAGAAATGTACCATTCATTTTGAACATCATCACTAGGTTTAGATGCCCCTGGGATTTTGTTCAATAACTTATTAAAACATGAATTGAAGTCCTTAATTCGTTCTCTATGTTCAGATTTTAATTTGGAGAGATCATTGAGAAGAGTAGTTGTTGATCAGTCATCTCCAAACTTGGTTAGGAATTACTTTTGAAAGGCATCCCAATTATCAATGGAACCTGATGGAAATGAAAAATACCATGATATTGTTGGTCCTTGTAAATTATAAGGGAATAATCTTATAAATACATCTCCTTCTACCACTGCATTCAGATTTATGGACAACATGAAGTTATTTATGTGTTCTTCAACAGGTAGACCATCATTAGGGTTCAATTTTGGCAACCATTTTTCTAGATGTGCAGGTAATGGATGTAATGGTCCTACCATTCTAATAGCTCTTAGATTTTTCCATGGTATTTGAGCCATTGTGGGTATCTGTGTAGAGGAATATGTTACAGTAGTTGAAGGTGATTAGGTAGAGGAGGCTTGTGCTGCAGTACCACTGTAAATCAAGATCTAGAGTTGTGAGATGGATGATTAATCTCTTGAGGAAGATGATGGAATGAATGAAGGTGTTTATGGTGATGATACGAGAATCTCACTATGAGTTTCATATTGTGATTTTTTAGTTTTACTTCGAGGGTTAGGTAGAGGAAATTCAAATGGGGAAATCACAATTTTTTCACTCTGTGATCTGGTCAACCTTTGAGAGGAAGGAAACTGAGAAGAAAAACTGGCTTGAGATAATTCAGATTCTTCTTGAGACAGAGAAATCCCTTGCAATTTATTAATTTAAGATTGAACTTCAGGACTTTCTATGAAAGAAGTTTGATCTAATTTCCTAGGAAAAATAGTAGTGGATTGTAAAGCTTTCTTCACAACTTCATGTTTAGGATTTCGGGATTTGGAATGTGACTGAGAAGTTGGAGGTGATGGTGAGGGATGTTTACTCTTAGAATGAATTTATGATTTAGATTTGCTTTCCATTCATAGTCAAGCCCTCCTTCTAGCACCAAAATGTTGAAGCCTCAAAATTCGTTCAAACAACATGGGGGATAACCACCTGGTCTAGACCTTGAAATGAGCTCCATTTCCATTTGGTGTAGTGGCTCCAACTGGGGATATTGGGACCAGTTTCATAGACAGGATTGATTTGATAATGTTGATGGGATGATATAGGATGTAATAGGAAATGATTCTACTAAGTATAATCTAATCTAAATACTAAACACATGCATATATCTTAATCTAAGATTATCTAACTATAAATATACCCAGGAATAAAATAAGATATGCGATCTACAATGATGTCTTACAACAATTGGTAATAAATATCATTCAACTGCCAAAAGAAATGAAATCGTTTAACAATAATTGTTTTGGATAAATAGGTAGAAAAAACAATTGAGAGAAATATATCACATATAAAAATTGTTTATGTATTCAAAACGGAATCACAGTGAAAACATTATACAAAAGTACAATAATGTAGAACTATAATTCAGACTTTCATACATAAAACAATCAATAGAAAGAGTATTTCTAATACATAAATAGAACATAATCATAGGATAAAAGTACCATATATGATAAGTCCTTCTCATATACTCAACAATGTTGATCCAATCTCATCAGTACAACACACTCTAAAAGTACAAAAGTGCAATTTTAGTATAGAATGCTCAATATTCAAAGAAAAATAGATCTTTTTCCATTAATTCCATCAAAATCTTTCCAAAAGTACATAAGTGTAATGTCTTGAAAAGTGTTCTTGATAGAATTCTATACCCCTCTCTAAATGCATGAGAAGGGTTTAAATACTAAAATACCTGCCTCAAAAGAGATTATTACAAAAATAGTTGAGGAGGTTTCAGACAACCTTCCTTAGAATGGAAAAAGATAAAACTAAAAACAAAATTAAGCTAATGATTAGCTCCTTTGAATGTGAATTAAGTTAATATGCTAACTTGATCTCTGAGGTCACAAATGTCAATCACTGGCTTGAGCTGAGGTGACTGGTTGATTGTAGATTTTAACTTCCCAGCAAATATGGCATCTATCAATGCTGGAACCAAATTTTGTGAAGAGGTTGTTAAACACCTCAGAGTCATCCATTGGCTGTGTTGTTTTACTAGAAACTTCCAGTTTGTCTCCCAATTCAGCCTAGTTAGTTTTTTAATTGCCTCCTTTTCCTATGTTGTCTATTTCCATTGCTGCTCTAGTTGTTTGACATTTGGTAGAAACCTTGATACATGCTCTTTAACAAGGTTGGTGCCATGCAGGTTTTCATTTATGGCTTCTATTGTACTAATTGTTACTCCTATTGCTATCATTGTCACTCTTTCTTCCTATTTCAACCGAGAATCCCAATCTGTAAACATAATATCTTTGTGGGACTTTTCCACTTTTGGTAGGTCAACCTTTTTTTCCATCCTTAGATTCTTGCCAGGTGATAAATTCAAAAACCTTTTTGTGGATTTATTCTTATTCAAACCTCATATAAATTACTTGGTTTGTAATTTCATCACTGGTCTCACAATATGGATTTATCTGCGAGATTTTCTAGTAGAATATTTCTTCTTGTTGGATTAGTAGGGAATTGAGGCTGACCGCTTCTTTGATGAATTCATCAATTTGTGGGTTGTCTTTGAATTTATCCACCATGGCTTGGATTTGACGAATTTGTGAATCCTTTTCTGATAAGTTGGCCTCATTTTGTACCCTCATCTATTTGAATTCCCTTTGGAGCTGGGCTACCTGTCATTCTGCTTACTGATTAATTTTTTCTTAGGCTAATTATTGTTCAAGCAATAGAATTTTCTATTCCTTTTCCTTCAGTAGAATTTATACTTCCATTGCCTTGTCGATGATTGTTGTGGCATATGATCCTGTGAATTATGAAAACTTTGTAAGATTCTCAAATGGGTCAATGAGCCGTCTTTCCACACAACATCCATTGGTTCATTTTCCAGAGTTCTAACAGTTGTGGTGTTTAATTTCCTTTTATTCCTTTGTCTTTTAAGTACAACCTTATGAGTAGGACTATAGAATATATCTAATGGAGGTATCTCTTCAATTCTCAAGACAATTTCGGAAGTAGGAACAATAGGAATAATCTCAATGTCCTGAGTACCTATAGCTCCTTGCTCTGTTATTCTTGAATTCTCTTTATGATGGGTCTGCTTGGGGCTTTGTAGTTCAGATGTCTCTTCAAGATTTTCTGTATGGAGCTTCTTGTTGAATTTCTCCCATTTCTCTTCCAGGTCAATTATTGGAACTTTACTTGATTGAACTGAAGTAAAAGCAACCTCTCCCTACTTCTTTGCCAAGGCATGCTCATTTGTTTCCTCTGTAATTCTAGTTGTATCTTTCTTAGAATCTTTATTTGTGTTTCCTCCTCCATTTTGAGATTGTCGTTATGAGTGCTCCAAATCATGAGTTGACTTCTCTTAGGTTTCTTCTTCATAATTTTCTTTGGAACTTCCCTCCAATCTTATGCTAGGAGTTGGTTCTCTTATTGGTTCAATCTGTAATAGTTCCAATGGGACCTTTAACAGTCTCTTATTTCTATACACGTGAAAAACATTAACATCTTCCAGGCTCAACAACACTGATACCAAATGTAGGATTTGTGAAAGTGTTTCTACTCCATGAAAGAGGTCATCAAAGGCATCCTCTTCGTGAGTGAACTGTTTGACTTTCACCATAGTGGTAAGTTCTTTGTCTACCTTATTTGGGTCATACTGCCTCCCTAGAAGTGTGGCCAATTTCAGATACATAATAATCTCTGCTTCTTTTATTGTGTGCCCATAATCATGTAGTGCAAAAGAACCGCACTATAATGGGAAGGTTGGCCAAATGGCTTTCTTTTGTTCTTTCAGTCCTCTGGTTAAACCTCCTTCCCCTGCTATCTGGTAGGCTATTTCTCTAGCCAATAGTTTGTCCAGGACATAATGCGGGAGGACATCTAGAGAAGAAATGCTCCACAAAAACTCTAATGTAGTTGAATGTTTCCTCCTTGAATATCTGACTACTGGCAAGATATGTACTTTAGCCTCTTTAGAAAACCTCAAGGTTGTTCTGTCAAAAACTGCTTTGTGAATAGGTAGCATAATACCCTGACATATTTTGTAAAAATGGGGGTGGAATTGAGATTCCCAAATTTTTTATGGTATATATGGATGGGAAGCAGGTTCTGTAAATTCCTCTTCCATCCTATGTTCAGAAATTGAGAAAAAGAACAAAATTCATCGATAACAAAAGCACTCATAAAGAAAGGGGGGAAATCCTTGAAGAAAAAATTCTCTTCTTTCTATATTCCATAATGGCCTTTGCTAAATTATCTGATAAAATCTGACTCCAATTCATAATTTTTGCATTAACTATTGCATCTATTAATGGGAGCCACTCCATATAAAATTTGGTGCTATTGGGTCTATCGCATAACCTACACATCATTGTTGTTGCGAAACTATGAGGGGGAGAGATGGATGTTATTGAGTAGATACCATTTTATCCCATTTGAGTTTGCCTCCGCTTGACCTCGAGGTTTGTGTAACTTCCAATGGGTCCTTGTTCTCTTTGGTGAAATTCTCAAGGAACCCTTTTTTATAGAGCTTTTGAGGCTCTGGTAGCTGGTACATTAGTCATAGATTTTCTGGTGAGAAAGACCCCATGACCTCTTGTCTTTTATTTCTGAAAGTTCTATCTGAGAAGTCTACCTGATTGACTACCCATTTTACCATATACATGTATGGAAATATCTTTGGTCTCGTAGCTATTCAGTGAAAGAATGAACATGCTATTTTAAAATAGGAGGCATCATATGACTCTTGGGCACCATCTGTGGCCTTTGTTACTAGTGGTATGGGCTTCTCTTCTTCTAACAAGTTATACATGGCTTCCCATGTCATGGTTCCTCCGTCTTTGCTACATGTGGTATCAGAGAAAAATGGTATCATGTCTGATTTCTCAGATGCATTCACCTTTCCTTTCTTTTCCATTCTTTCCAACAATGTTTTATGTGGAGGTTTCCTAAAATGGAGCAATGGAAGTTACTGAATAAACACAAAGAGAAAATGACAATGAGACTTAAATGATACCGATAACCTTGAAAGGTGACAAGAAAGGAGCTTTTATTCAAAACATAGATGAAAAGATATGAAATCACATTGAGACGTTCTTAACATAAATGCCATTAAACTTATTAAATACACACTAAGATCTTTTATCATGGCCTTTATTACTCATTTAAACTATCACATCGCAAATGGGAAGGGAAAAAATTTAAGGTGGCAAGTTTAAAGTGCAAAACACTGATTATGCAATTGCAATAAGATTATCGCAATATCGCAAATCACAATATCGCATTTTCCGTTGTGTGTTTTTTGGAGCTGTTTAGAATTCTACGAGATGCGAGGTGAGCGATATACTTATCATTGTTTAGAGCACATTATGCCTAAATGAATAATTACTGCATAAAGTGCCTTTTTTCTAAGCATCAGACTTAACTTATAGTTTATAACATTTATTTCTATGAAGTCTGGGTTACATCGCACTTCACAAACTTTTGTAGTTCACAAGATTTTCCTTTAAGTAAAGCACCGCGATGCAATAAGTATTGCCTTGTTATATCGTAATATCGCAGTTCACATATTCCAACAGGCTTTATGAGTTTTGCTTTTCATGAAATCTGATATGCGATTGTGATAGGCACTTCAATTATATCCTTTGTTTGTTACGGTGATCCCTTCCATCGGAATTCATGGATCTCAGTTGTTAATTAACCATTGACACACATGGTCCAGCGTTATGCGATAAAGCTAGAATTTCTAGTCTTAAAGGGATTTGACTTGATATCTTAATTTATTTCTAAATTTTTCAAAAAGAAAGTGCTTAAGTCCTATGCTTTTTAGAGGATTTTTTATAAAGGGTCCTCATTTATTAATAGAATTTTAACTATTAAATCAATAAATGGGGGGGGGTTGTTGAACAACACAACGGGATGGTGGTCATAGTATTCCTCAGATTTATGTAGTTGTAGACAATAGGTAGGTAGATCACTAGACATATATTATTAAGATGGATGGTAGGCTTTGTGATCAAGTTATTTATATTTTGATTGATCCTGAATATAATTAGAGTTATGTTAAACTTGACTTGGTGGATAAGTGTGGCTTGAGAAAATAAGTGTATGCAAAGTCTTGGTTGGTTTAGTTGGCTATAGGTACTAAGAAGAGAGTTCATCACTGGGTAAGAGCTTGTGCATTCAAGTTAAATGGTATACCTACAACATCACATTTGAATGTACTGCCATTGGGATTGTATAATACGCTTTTGGGTATTGATTGGTTGTATCTTCATAGGACCAAAGTATATTTTTACAACAAGGCTATTGAATGCTTGGATGATAATGGGGAAAAGAGAATCTTACAAGGAAATAAGAAGCCTACATTAATGAGGATGGTCATCGCTATGTAGGCTAAGCGCAGTTGTAGGAAAGGATGTGTGATTTTTGTAGTTCATATCTCTAGTAACAAGGGTAAGGGTAATGAGGATGCATAAATCTTCAAGAGGTACCTTGTATTGTAGAAGTTTCAGGATGTGTTTCTAGTAGATATTCCAGAGTTTCCTCCCCATACGAAAGTGGAGTTTTCTATTGAGTTGGTACTAGTGGTAGCGCTAGCATCAAATGCACCTCACAGGATGAGCACCCCAAAGTTAGTAGAGTTGAAGTTGCAGTTGAAGGAAATGCTTGATAAGGGATACATTAGGCCAAGTGTATCACCTTGGGGTGCACAAGTATTTTTCATGAAGAATAAGGATGGTACTCTCAGATTTTGCATTCATTACAAGAAGTTGAACAAGGTGACAATCAAGAATAGATATTCATTGTCGATGATTGATGACTTGTTTGATTAGTCGAAGGGAGCAGTAGTGTTCTCAAATATTGACTTGAGATTAGGATACCATCATGTATGCATCAAAGAAGAGGAAATCTACAAGAATGCCTTTAGGAATAGGTATGGTCATTATGAGTTTTTTGTAGTTCCATTTAGTTTGACTAATGCTCCAATTACTTTTATGTGTTTGATGAATAATGTGTTGCATCCTTATCTAGACAAGTTTGTTATTGTATTCATTGATGACAATTGATATATTCTAAGAATGAGGAAGACGATGCCGAGCATTTAGTAGAAATGTTGAGGTTGCTAAGAGAGCATCAGTTGTATGCTAAGCTTAGCAAGTGTAGCATTTTTCAGATAGAGGTGCACTACTTGGTACATGTTATCTCCAGGTAAGGCATAACAGTAGATCTATAAAAGGTAAGAGATATCATGGAGTGGTCAACTCCTAAGAATGTGGATGAAGTCAGATCATTCATGTGGTTGGTAGGTTACTAAAAGAGGTTCATCTGGAACTTCTCATGCATTTCATATCCCATTATATCTTTGCAGAGGAAAGATAAGAAGTTTGAATGGATAGAGGAATGTGCAACAAGTTTTGAGAAACTGAAATAGTTGTTGACAAATGATCTAGTGTTAAATATTATAGATCTGGATAAAGAGTTTTTAGTGTGTACATATTCTTACAAGAGAGGGCTTAGTGGAGTCCTTATCCAGGAGGTACAGGTGATATGCTATGAGTCCAGGAAACTGAATGAGCATGAGTAGAAATAAATGACTCATGATCTTGAGTTGGCAGCTATTATTCATGCCTTGAAGATGTGGATACATTGTCTTCTTGGCAAGAGGTTTTTGTTGATAAGTGATCATAGTGAGTTGAGATATATGTTTGACCAACCAAATTTGAGTGCCAGGCGAGCTAGATGGTTTGCTAGCCTTAGTGAATTTGACTTTGAGATCATATACAACAAGGGTGAGGAGAATAGGGTTGCAGATGCTATGAGTAAGAAGTTGCAATTGAACCATGCTACAACAATGAGCTCATATGGAACATATTTATAGGATAGGATTTTATAGGTAGGACAGTAGGATGATAGGTATAGGGAACGTATGCACAAGTTGCAACAAGGTACAGGTGATCAGGATGTGGACTATAATCTCACGACATATGGCTTGGTGAGATTTAGGGAGATGATCTATGTGTTAGATGACAGTGAACTCAAGAAGCTTATCTTGATGGAGTTTCATGTAAATCCATATTTGGGTCACCCATGATATCAGAAGATGTTGACAGCAGTGAAGAAGTTCTACTATTGGTTGAATCTAAAGAAGGAAGTGGCAGAGTTTGCGGCTAGATGTTTGGACTGTCAGCACAAGAAAGTAGAGTGTAAGCATCCAGGTGGATTTCTTCAGCTTATTCCAATTCCAGAATGGAAATGGGAGGCCATTTCCATGTACTTCATTATAGGTCTTTCGAGGACATCGAGGCAAAATGAATCTATCATGGTTATGGTATTCAGGTTGAGCAAGGTAGCTCACTTCATTCCAATAAAGAATACATATTCATCTAGTGAGGTGGCATAGGACTTTATCAGAGAGATTGTCAAATTGCATCGTGTTTCGAAGAAGATTGTGTCGAACATGGATGTTAAGTTTACTTCCAAGTTTTGGAAGGAGTTGTTTACAAGTTTGGGGACAAATTTTGCCTTCATTGCAACTTATCATCCATAGACAGATAGAAAGACACAGAGGGTCAATAGGATACTAGAGGATATGCTAAGGATGTATGTCATGCATCAACAAAGGAGATGGGAGGAGTGCCTTTGATTGGTTGAGTTCGCTTATAATAATGGTTATCAGGAATCATTGAGGGTGCGTCCATGTGAGGAACTCTATGGGAGGAGTTATGATAATCCCATCAATTGGAGAGATCCAGTGAACAATGTACTTATTGGACCAGACATGTTGACAGACATGGAATAAGAAATGCAGGTTATAAAGAAGAATCTAAAGGAAACATAGGATAGGCATAAGAGTTATGCAGACCAACATATGTCATTTAAGGAGTTTCAAGTTGGGAACCATGTTTATTTGTGCATCAAGCCCAAGAGAGATCCTTCAGGATTAGATCATGTGCCAAGTTGGAACCATGGTATTACAGGGCTTTTAAGATCCTTGAGAGAATTGGACCAATGGCCTACATACTTTCACTACCTCGAACAGTGAAAGACCATAATGTTTTCCATGTTTCATTGCTTAAAATATATGTAAAGGATGTTGATCATGTTATTGATTGGTTTGTATTATAGGTGGAACTAAAAGGATAATTCCAACCAAAACCTCAGTGCATATTGCAGTGGAAACAACTCATGATCCAGAATAGAGAAATCAAGCAAGTTAAAGTGCAATGGAAACACTTTAGGCCCAAAGAAGCCACATCAGAAATGGATGATTAGATGTGGAATATGTATCCTTCATTGTTTGTCAATTGAGGAAAAGTATTTTTGGTATACGTACATATTCATGTATGGTTGTTATTGTAAATACTTCCATGAGCTATGTTATAAAGCTCCAATAATCGGTATGGTTTTCATGTTGTCATGTTTGTCATTATGGTTTTTCTTTTGAGTAGGTTGTTCATGGTAAATACTGTAACGAGCTAGGTTATAAAGCTCCATGGGTAGTATGTTTTTCTTTTCAGCGATTTTTCTAGTTGCAGGCGTCATAGAACACCAAGGATGGTGTTCCTCTGAGGGGGAGGGGTCTGTAACATATTTGGGTTAAAATTTCATATAATAAAAGTTAATAAAGGCAAAATAAGACCAAGGTCAAGGGACACTTATTCTAAGTTGAATGTTGGTTAAAGTACCTTGGTGGGCATCACTTGTTTTGTTTATGGCTAAGTGGAAATTGGAAAAGGAAATAGAAAAGGATTTAAAAAGGAAAAGAGGAATTAATTGAAATTTTAATTATTAAAATAAAGGAAGTTAGGAGAAAAGAGAGATTAAATGTCACAGGTTGCATGTGAGGAGGAAATTGAAGGAAAAATAAGGAAATGAAGAAATTAGATGCATGAATAATAAAAAGGCATCAAAGCACCAATTGGTAGCCTTTTTTCAATTCAGTTTTGGAATTAGTCCTAGAGAGGATAAGAGCACCAAGAGGAGAAGGAAATGAAGGAAGCAGAGGAAGGAAAAGGAAAGCAAAGGAAGGACAAGGAAAGCAAAGGAAGGACAAGGAAAGAAAAGGAAAGCAACAATCAAGCAAGAAAAAGTTAGATCAATCAAATTCAACAGTGAATACTTGTAGGTAATAGGTTGCATGTATGATTTCCTGGCTGGCTTTGACATGCATGTTACGTGCATGCTGATATTTGGTTCTTTTGTTGTTATTGGCATGGATTTTGTCAGGTTTGAAGAATGGATTTTGGCCTTGTCTTGCCATTTTCGAATAACTATGGTGTGATGGCACTTTTCTTGGTTTGAGCTTTAGATTTTCAGAAGATTTTGGGTCCATGTGAGGTGGTCTCAGGAAAATTCCTAAAGGCTTACGAACCCCTTGACTAGTAATGGTGGGATACACGTCAAAGCCTAAGGGTGGAGATGAGAAAATTCCTCAAGGTATTGGAGAATAAATTCTGATGCATCCAATCTCAGTTTGGTTTTTTGATCTTGACACTAATTTAGGTGAGATGATAGTATGGTGAGGGTGGAGATGGTTTAACCTCTGGATTCCCTTGACTTCTTATGGATTTTTTTATCCCATGAGATCCCACATTCATGCTTGGGATATGGCACGAGGGTGATTGGATGAAACAAAGATATGGTTCAACCAATCTATGGTCAGGTGGTATGTGGAATTCCTAAACCTAGTTGGCTTTTGTATATGTTTAATAAGATTTAATTTTATCTTGCTTCTGATTAATAATGTACTTGTTATTATGTGGCTTTAATGGTTGTCCTCTCACTGTTATTTATTTAGTTATATGTTGGTTATAAGCATGGTTATTTGACAGTTCTTAGTCATGGATATTTCCATGGTTTTACTTGTAATTGAATGAATAATGAAAAAAATACCTAATTAACATTATGATAGCTAAGGTGAGAAGGCGGTGATCCTTCTTATTAAACCTCAGACAAGTTTTCAGCTCCTTATGTTCAGACTTACATTCAAGACCTGTAAGTTGTATGTTTACCAAGTGCTTGACAGAATGTCAGCCCTATTGGGGAAGGTCCAATCAAGTCCTTGATCAATTTTTTTATGAAAATAATTGTCTTCATGTCTTTTATGAGTTTTGGAAGTTTCATGGAGTTCTAGGCAGTTACTGAGTCCTCGCCCTGGAAAATATTCTTAAATCTCACAGTCAATGGCATAGAACTGGAAGAAAAAGGTTATAGTCATACTTAGGTAGGCTCATCAGTGCATCTAGAGGGTTATAGTCATTGGCATGCCTTGGAAATGGAGTGACTGGGGCTTTAGGTAAGTGGAAATGAGAGTTACCTCAGAGGTTGGACTCCTAGAGGGGTTGAGTTTCTCTTGGAGGTCTTATAGCACCTAAGGGAAGTCAGTAAGGTATCAAGTGGTTGACTCTATTTCCTTAAGTTCATATAGGAGTCTGAGTATTATCATAGTGACCCTAATCTCATGTTTACCATGGTGAATGTGGGTAAATATGGGAGGAGGTGGTTACACCTTTATAGGTTCCATTTTTTCCAATTTGTTAAGTATTTTTATTTTACACTAGTAGTTCAAATTTCCTTGTGGCAATTTGGTAGTTTACTAATTCAACATGTGGCCATCATACTAACAATTGTAGCCTCCTACTTCATCCACTTATGCAGTATTGAACCACTCTTCTACAATCTCGTATTTTGTAGCAATGTCACTAACTCTTATTCCATGGCTTCTTAAGTTGATTACGTAGCTTCTTCAATGGATTTCGTAACAACAACCTATAATAGCCCTGGTGAAAATTCTGTGTAATAAAAGTTAAAAACAATAATCACAGATGATGGGACACTTATTCCAAGCTGAATGTTGGGTAGAATCTTAGTGATGGGGATCACTTGTGATTGTTCATGACTAAGGAAATTGGTAAAGGCAATGGCTAAGGCTTTGGGAAGGAAAAGTGGCATTTTTGGCACATTTATTTATGAAAATAATGGAAAGTAGGAGAAAATAAATGTGAAATATCACAGGTTGCATGTGAGGAGGAAACTGAAGGAAAATAATGGAAATGAAGAAAATAGAGGCCTCATTCATAAAAAGGCTTCTAAGGATCAGTTGGTAACCTTTTTTTTAGTTTCATTTTGGAGCTCCCTCATTACTCTCTCTCTCTCTCTCTCTCTCTCTCTCTCTCTCTCTCTCTCTCTCTCTTGTGCTCTTGGAGACTTGGAGCTTTCTTGGAGCACTTTTGGAGGGTGTGGCATACTTGGCTTCTTGGACAAAGAAGGCAAATGAAGAGTAGGAAAGCACAAGAAGGCATCAGGATCAATAACTACATCAAACTTGTAGGTACCAATTTGCATGTATGGGTTCCTTCTCTATTTTTGGCATGCATGGCATATGCATGTGGATTTTTGGTTGTCATCTGTCATTGGCATGGAGGATGGATGGGATTGATAATGGATTGCCTAGCCTTTCCATTTCTTCGATAACCATGGTGATTGTGGGTTTATTTTCATTGTTGTTCTTTTGGTTGGTTATCATGTTTCCTTAGCTTGGGTTGAGTTACTAGTCCTGGAGCCTTGGTTGGACAAGCAATCTGGAGCCCTGAAACAAATTGGGTTGAGTTACTAGTCATGGAGCCTTGGTTGGACAAATTCTTTGGAACCCTTGGTGGGTTGAGTTACTAGTCCTAGAGCCTTGGTTGGACAAATGCTCTCAAGCCCTGGAAGGCTTAGATAAAGACTGACCTGATGATGGTTTTGTGTTGTTTGACTATGAGGTGGAATTACTATTTGATGGGTTAAGGTGGATGGACTTTAGAAGCCCTTTATGAGTTTCGATCTATGTGTTTTATGAGATCCCACATTAATCCTTGGAATATGGTATGGGGGTGAATGACTGAAGAGAGATTTGGCTCAGCCATTCTACGGTTGGGTGGAACTTGGAAGTCCCATCTCCGGTTTGGATTTTGAATCATTAAATAAAGGTTATTTATCCTTGTATTTCTATGATCATTTTGATGGATTTATGTGGTCTATATGGTCATACTTTTGTGAGTATGTTTGTCCCTATTATGATGGTTATGTATGTGTTTTATGACAACAACCATGTATGGATTTCCTCATGTTTTTACTTGTAATTGAATGATCAATATATATATGACCTAATGGATGGAATGGTGGCTGATGTGTTAAGGAATCAATGGCTCTTAGTGATTCTAAGCTAAGTATGAGACCCCTATGATCAGAACTATTAATTACACCTGTAGATTACACATTTGCAATATGTGTGACGAAATGTGTGCCATGGCTAGTAGGGGTCCAGTCAAGGTCTTGAACTAGTATTTTCTTTAGTTTTGTCATTTCCATGTTATTTTACTGATCTAAAGAGATGGTTCAATTCTATGCAATGACCTGGGATCTTGGCATGAAAAAGTGGCTTAAATTCCAGAGTTCCTAGCATAGCACTGACATTTTTGGTCTCTAGTCGTTAGCAGACAAGCCTGTGAGAGTGACTTTGGGTTGTTAACCACACTCATTCCTATGGCATAGGAGTGACTGAGACTTAAATTGTCCAAAATGTCAGTGGGACCCAAAGGAAAGTTGTCTAAAGTATTGGATTAGTTCCCAAGGGTTCTTTAGCTAATAATTAATGTATGTATGGTGTGTATCTGTAAGTTCCACTTCCTTAACGTGACCTAGGAGGTTGAAACATATCATAGCAACATCTCTTCACATGTTTACCCCGACTGGTCGGTTGCTAGGGTAGATGTGGGAGGATGATGGTTCACCCCTCGGACTGGATCAACTATGTGTTGGTTATTCATGCATGTTAGTTGTATGTGTGTCTCTCACCCTTGCATTCCATGTGTTTGTTGCATTTGCATGAATGTTGTTCATGGTTGTAATGATGTCATCATGTGAAATTTGTGGTGTTAATGTGGAATGCATCGATGTGAGTGTATGATTGGCTACATGTTGATTTATGTCGCTTACATGTATCGTTGAATTATGTTTGGTTACATTCTTGTATTCTTGGTTGCATGTATCATTCTTACATGTTTGATTTCAATTATTGTTCATTCATACTTGGTCATATATGTGGACCGTTATGTATCACTTATGCATGTTCATGTTTTCATGTGGTTAAGTGTATAGTTACGTAATGATGGTGGCTATCATGCATGAGGTTGTGGTGTGTGTTATTGTTGAGGTCATGCATTGATGACTGGACCCTAGCTAGAATGGTGGTTTCATGGTCATATGCTTATGGTTTAGGTTTCTATATTATGTTATACATTTATCACGATGATTTGTTGATCTTGCAGACAAGGTATCATCCCCGAGCTATACTAAGGTACATTGGTTTATTGTGATTTGGTTTAGCTGACATGATATACCTTGCAGGAAGAAATATAAAATGGCTAGCAAGATGGTTGACTACAAAGACTCTCCCTATGAATCTGAAGAGAAGTATGGTGTTGGGAACCCATTTGATTTGGCATTTACAGTGAGAATCTTAAAGGAAGAGATAAGGAGTTGTAAGGAAAATGATAACAGAATCATACAGGCACAAGAAAAATTAGCAGAGGTAAATGCAGCAATACTTTAGAGCTTGTCAAATTTGTAGTGACAGGGACCACTTCAAATCAGCCATGAGCAGGAGGATAGAACTAATGGGGCATATGTTAGTAGATCGCATGAAGGTCATAGATCAGATAGAGATGACACAATCAAATATCGCAGATAGTTGGACACTCCGGATAGGAGAAGGGATAGATAAAGGTATGATTCGAGTTCTGATTCAAATAACCACTATGATCGTCTTCAGTATCATCCTTTAGGAGGAGTGATAAGGGGTATTTTCTGGATGAGTTTAAGAAAGAAAAGCTACCTACTTTTTATAGAGAGGTAAAGAAATCACAAGATGCAAAGGCATGGTTGCTAGGCATGAAGAATTTCTTCATATTACATGACTATTCAGAAAACATGAAAGCTAGAGTGGCTACATTTAGTCTCAAAGGAAAAGCAAACATTTGGTGGGAAGACGTGAAGAATGTCAGAGGTACAAATGAGGAATATTTGACTTGGAGTGAGTTTGAACTACTATTCAAGAAGAATTATTTGTCGGAAAGATACTTTGATGACATGGTGAAACAATTCTATGAGCTAAAGATGGGGTCCATGATAGATGATGAGTACATTAGCAGATTCTTAGAGTTATTGAGATATGTGACTTACCTCAAGGAGGAGTGTTGTTTTATGTCATATTATTTCCATGACTACCCCACTGTGTGGGGGGGGGGGGGGGGGGGGGGAGGTGGGGGGTGGGGTTACAGAGGGGAGGGGAGACCCCCCTATGCGATGCATCGGTCACTGCCAGGGGGTCATAGGGGGGTTGACTACCCCCCCCTGTTGGGGGGTATGCAAGGGGGCAGTAGCCCCCCTGCACGAGGTTTGAGGAAGCAACCCGGGTATTTTCTTTAATGAACCTATATTAGGTGGGTGAACCTACCTATGGTTTTGTGCATGGATTTCACACATGGTTTTGGGCATGATGGTTTTTTGTCCATGGTATTTTGTAGATCTAGTCAAGGGAACCACAATTATGTTCTAATCCATGGTTAATGGATTAGGGTTTATGGATGCTTTGTCGTGTATATATAAGTATTGTAACATTGGAAGGAACATAATGAAAAATCAATCTGGTAGTCCTGGTTTTGGAATCCAAGGGAAAAATCTTTGTGTATATATGTTTTATGTTTATGCTATCCCCATTATTTATTTTCTATTTTTAGAATTCATATGCAAGTAATTTATGTACAGGGTTGAAACCTACATTTCGTATTAGAGCTATTTTGGCTTCAAGGGGATGACTCTGCTGTTGAGGGGTTTTTTATTAGGCCTATGGTAGATGTTGGTACACTAAAATAACTTTATAAATCAATCTTAATCCTACATTAATATATCAACCTGGGATTCATCTTTCTATTTCAAGGTTGTTAGAGCTGTCTTTGCGATAAAAATCAGAGTTTGGAATGTAGGTAATTAATCCTAAATCCTAACTAATTGTTGTAGAAATAAACAATTTCTCAACAACTCATTAACTCTAGAAATTCAAATGCAAAACAAAAATTGTTCTATGGTTCAAAATTGGAAAGATGAATTAGTTGCAAACTATTTTCAGAGAATGGTCTCAATCTAACATTCTAAATACCAAAAGAAATCAATCTAAATAATCAATCCACCCATATTGAAGGAAACATATCAAATTATGATAATCACAAGGATCATCCAAAGCTAGAAATAATGAATTCTGTAGTCACAGAAAGCATACGCGGAGAGAAAATAACAATCAAATACAAGACTTACTTCACAGTGAATTATAAAAAAGACAATAATTGAGATGTAAAAGTTAATCTATCTCAACTTGTAGAAGGAAAATCAAAGTATATCTTGATAGAAAGAGTAATTAACATAATACAAATGAGTAGTATATCTTCCAGCGATCGGGCCCGAAGCCTCTAGAAGTAATTTCTATAGAAACCCAATGCACATATTTAATGTGAAAACTCCAAGTTCTTCATTGACTGTCAAAAATAAATTACAAAATCACTACAACCTTTAAGGTTGAATCTGCATTCACAATATAGTTGGTAATTAACAATGATTAAAAGTTAAAATCCATTTTCATCTACTAGCATTATATATTCTCTATTAAATGCTAGCAAATCAGAGCTTATCTTAAGGATCAGAAGATCCTCAAGGTTACTCGGCTGAATAATTGGATTTTCCACATCAATTCTGTGTTTTGCCTCCTACTTTTAGCTTGACCTGCATAGTTGAAATAATGGTATCTTCCTTTCTTAGTGCTTTTGTCTTATCCAAAGGAACAACAGTTGTCCAATCTAGTCATCCTGTGCACAAACAAGTGAAAACTTAGGATTTTAATGCTAAAAGTATGTAACTTGTTCAACTTCGTTTTTCATAGTCTTTCTTCAAGACCATGTTCAAGACGAGAGAAAATTCATGAAAACCATATTATTAATCAAGTAAATGAGGAGTAAAAACATACCTTTTCCACAACCCAACATACTCCCCAGCTTACCATTTTTCATGTCCTCATGCAATAATATAATTAAGATGCAACTGAGTCAAAGAATATGCAGGATATGTTTCTTCCTTGTAAAGCCGAAAGCCAATTTTATTTTTAAGTACTGCAAAGGCTCAACTTTCATGAGATTTTGGCAGCTCATAATCACAATTATATCCATCATGGGGATACAAAATAACATGGGTTCTATAAATACATCCAATCCAAGTAGGACCCTCGCACATGATAATGTTACTATAACGAACAAGTCTAGTTGTAGTTGCCTTAAAGTTTATGTAACCAAAGGGTTCTCGATTTCTAACACTATTAGGAGAAGTTGTCCACCTTTGCTTTGCAACCAGGAGATCTATTTCTCTAATGTCCTCAAAATATTCCAAACTTGAATTGATAACGTCTTTGTGGATGGGGGCCAAGGTAGACGCAACCCCTTGTTGTTCCATAAATCTTTTATGTTGTATAAAGATCTGCATGGGCCTTGTAGGTTCACCTCTTACCGAAATATCTAATCCATTTTCTCTATTCTGGAAAATATCATAGGCCTTAGCCTATTTGAGTTGGTTTTTGGTGAAGGAGATGAAAGGTTGAAACTGGACATCCCCGATAAAGAGGCTGGGATTGGCATCCCTTTCATCTTCCAGAAAAAAGTTGTGTAAATATAATTCACATAGAAAATGTTTCACATCCTCGATCTGTTTTTGGAAGAATTTAATAAAAATGGCAGTGGAATTAAACTCAAAAGACTGGCCTAAAATGCGCCTTCTAGTCTGCATAGTTACCTCTATCAATTCCATAGAAGAACAAAAATATGTTTGGGTTTCTACAGATCTAGTACAAACATCCTTTGTTTGAGTCCCTACTAGACGAGTGTTAATGTTTTTCATTTGTATTCTGATGGAATTAAGAAAATTCTCGCTATGGGTTCCTATTGATTTCGACTCCACTTTCCTCTTATAAGATCTCTTAGAGTCTTTTATTCATTTCCTAAGTTGCTTGATTTTTCTTTTGAGATACTTATTTTCCTTATTCATCAGTTCAAACTTATGATTCTCTCTTATTTATTCTTACAATGGGTTTCCTCACTGGGGAAGAAGGACCTGTTGCAATATTTTCAAAAATAGGAGAAGTTTCAAAATTGTCAGGGTCTCGTTCAAGTAATATTGTGTCTCCTGAATTAGCTTCTGGCTCCTGGGTTTTAGCTGCGGAAAAATTTTGTCCTTCCAGTTCCTGTGTATCTCTGTCATTTCCGGAAGAAGGTAATATATCTGTGTGGTAATAACTATGAGAAGAAGTAGAAGGTATAGGAGTAGGGACTTTTTCTTGTGGGTTCTCATATTTACCTATCTCCTCAAAAAGGGTTCCCAATTTTCCAAGACCCGAGCTACTTCTTCTTCATAATCTTGAGGAAAATCGACTCGTTGGTTATTAGGGGATCCACGGGATAATATCACCTCATTTGTGGCTACGTTAATGCTTCTTCGTTGGGTTATTCAATTATATCATCTTTGTTTAACATGAATGGATGTTAGGATAGGGGCTTTCCTTTTTCGTCTCCTTTTTGGGGCTTGTACCTCTGTAGTCTGATGTTCTTCCTTTGGCTGGGCATTTTCAGGGATTCCTTCTAGGGGTGGTACATTAGCACTTATACAATTGTCCCAAGTTAGCTGCATCTGAGTTAGTTCCTTAGTGACTATCAATTTGACCAAACCATGATGACTGACTGTTGTAGTTTTTAACCTTGCACATAAATTATCTACATACGAATTCTAAAAACAGAAAATAAACAATGATGAGAGAATAAAACATAAAACAAATATACACAAATATTTTCCGTTGGATCCCAAAACCGGGACTACCAGATTGATTTTTCATTATGTTCCTTTCAATGTTACAATACATATATATACATGTCAAAGCATCCATAAACCCCAATCCATTAACCCTGGATTAGAACATAATTGTAGTTCCCTTGACCAGATCTACAAAATACCATGGACCAAAAACCATCGCATCCAAAACCATGTTCAAAATCCATTTGAAAAACCATAAGTAGGTCCACCCACCTAATATATGGTCAAAAAAAAAAAATTCCCAAGCTGCTACCCCAAACCCCATAGAGGGGGGCTACTACGCCCCTCTAACCCCCCGAATTCACTACTGGGGCTAGTTGTGGAAAGAATATAACACAACCCAACAACTATAGCCTGTGGGTTTCTGGATTTCCTCACTCTACTAGTGATTTCATGTAATAACGAGTTCAAGAAAAATGACAAATTGATTACTATCTTTTGCTATAACATTGCTAATAGTTTTGATTTAACATTTCATTCGTCGCATTTGATGTATTTCTGGATGACCTTTTCCAGTTCGCGCCATGGCTCGCTAGGATCCTTGAATAATTCTACAATTTTGTGGATTATCGTGTGCTTTTCTACCCATTTTATGTCTTTTGTAAGAAGGCATGTGACTTCTTCCAAAATGGCTTCAATCACTCCTATGGTCTTGCCTTTAGTAATTGTGCTCTCATTCTGTAGATTCTGCAAGAATTCCAGAGCGATATCGTCATTAAACCCTTGAAGCTGAAAAATATATTGTACCCAACTTGCACATTCTAGAATATCTCGGTCTTGCGTAGTGATTTGTAATAGTGTAGGCTCATTGCAAATAGAGGTGCCACCCATGCATGTTATTTCCCTAAGAACAACTACAAACTTGCATGCAACTATTGAATCCCACAATTCTCGTAATGAAAAAACATACATTGAGGTACATGTAGAAATATAAGGAAAGAAATATTAGTACATATTTTGAGTAATAATATCCCATCACATCGATAGGTATGATGGATGTTCGTTAATTATGCTCTCTCACATCATCATAATGTATGACCGTCCTCCTTTAATAAGAAAAAGGGTGACCACAAACTTTGAATCATGTGGAAGGGAAAAGGCATACATCATCACTAATGCAACAAAAGGTGGTCAAAGCAGTCATATGGAAATAATTAAATGTAATGAATGCATATCCATACGATTGGTTAGAAAAGGTCATGAGACATAAAGCATACGAAATATATATCATGAAAAGAGATTTTCCTTTTGGGGTATGTGCATCAAAATCTGATGTAGAGCTGTTTAAAATTATTATTGGTGATGTTGGATGATCAAATAATGCTAATGTGGTTCACGTAATATGAATATGCCACCCACACAAGTTATTAAGGATATAAACACTAATCAAAAGTGTTTTCTCCCTCTGTATTTAATAAAGAAGAAAAAAAGGACATAGTAAGAGTTTGGAAACTTCAAATTATACTTCAATACCATAGGGAGAGCCACTACTTCTAGTAGGCGTCCATAACCTCAACAGGGTTTCCTTTTAACCCATAAATGAACCAGTATCTGCTGGGTATGGAGCCTGATTATCTTCTTTATTCAGAGGTATCACCGCCTTTGATCCCAGTTCGTATGTGGCAGCCAACATTGCCCGTAAATGTGCATTGTCAGGGGGGTCCAGGGGGGGCGACGACGATTATTTTGAGCCCCCCCACCTAGGGATCAGGGGCAGCACCCGCAAAGCTAAAAATAGATGTAAAAGTTTCTTTTAAGATGTTGTAATTTCGTATTCAATATGGATCGTTCATTAGGCAAAAATATGATGGTAGAAGTTATGTTTAATTTAGGTTTTTTTCCCCTAGAAGGCAACCCGTCACTATATATGAGGGAATTGTATTTCATCTATGTAGATCTATATTCTGAGTGAGAAAGAGAGAGGAGATTGTGAGAGAGTGAAGAGTAAATTACAATATATCTGTTGTAGGTTGTATCTCTTCATTTTATTAGATAATATAAAAGAAAGGACTATTGTTTCTCTGTGGGTGTAGCCCAAATTGGATGAACCACGAATATCTGTGTCTCTCTTGTTTTACGCATTTTCTATTTTTATATTTCTACAATAAATTTTATGTGTTCCATTGCTCTGTCATATATAATTTTCTAACAAATGGTATCAAAGTCGAAGGTCTATTTGGTTGATAAACTCGCGAGAGAAAAGGGTTCCCGATTCAAGTGGGAGAAATGGAAGAAGTGGTAGGTTTAGGGTCGAAAAATTTAACAACCAAAACTACCAGTTGTGGAAGATGAATATGGAAGATTATTTGTACCAAAAAGATCTGTAACTAAAATTGAGTAGAAAGACAAAGATGCCGACAAGTATGATAGACATAGAATGGGATATTCTCGACAGGAAGGCACTTGAAAAAGCCTAGCGGCATCGGTAGCCTTTAATATTTAAAAGGGAACGAAAAGAGAGGGTTTAATGTCGGCATTGGCCAAACTATATGAAAAGCCCTCAGCCTTAAATAAGGTATTTCTTATGAAGCGTTTCTTTAATATGAACATGTCAGAAGGTGGATCTGTTGCTTATCATTTAAAAGAATTTAATATAGTTACCATTCAGATAAGTTCTATAGGGGTAACTTTTTATGATGAAGTTAGGGCTCTATTATTTCTGTTCTCATTGCCAGAAAGTTGGAATGTTTTAGTTATGGCCATTAGTAGCTCTATATCTAGATCTACTACTTTAAATTTTGATGATGTTGTTGGTGCAATCCTTAGTGAGGAAATGCAGCAGAAAATCTTTGGTGAGACATCAGGTATTGCTTTGACTGTAGAGACTAGGGTAAGAAAAATGAAAAGAGGAAAGAGCCAAAGATAACATATAAGTCAAGGAAAGGCAGATCCAAGTCCAGATCGGGGATAGTGTGCTGAAATGAGGGAAGAAATGACACCTGAAGAAATACTGCAAATCTCGAAAGGGAAAAGAGGAGACGCACAACAAGAAAAAAATCATGGCACGAATGTGACAGGTGATGTGTTGCAAGATGCTTTGATTCTTTCATTAGAAAATATTATTGATTCCTTGGTGGTAGATTTTGGGGCCTCATTCCATGCCACACATGATAGGAAACATTTTCATGATTATGTTCAAGGAGATTTTGGATAGGTTCAATTGGGTGATGATAAACCCTGTAAAATCATTGGAATGGGTATAGTTTTCATAAAACAATAGAATGGAAATCAATGGTTATTGAAGGAAGTAAGGCATGTTCTAGATATGAAGAAAAATCTAATTTCAACAGGGCAGTTAGGAGATGAAGGCTGTGTAACTACTTTTACAGATAAAACCTGGAATATCACTAAAGGACCCCTCGTAATAGCAAAAGGAGAAACGTTTGGTACATTGTATCTATGCAATGGTATTTCTAATTTGTTAATTATTTAACCTATACAAGAGAAGAGATGACATTGTGGCATTATAGGCTCGGGCACATAAGTGAGAAGGGGATGTAAATTCTTCACTCAAGAAATTTTTTTCCAGGTTTGAAGCATGTTGATTTAAAATTATGTGAGAATTGTGTTTATGGAAAACAGAAGAGAGTTGGATTCCTCAGAGTTGGGAAAGAAAAGAAGAGCGAAAAATTAGAGCTTGTTCATACACATGTATGGGGATCTACTCAGGTATCATCCCTTGGTGGCTCTCATTATTATGTTACTTTTATTGATGATTCAACCAGAAAAACTTGGATTTATTGTATTTGAAATAAATCTAATATATTTGATACTTTCAAGAAATGGAAATCTTTGGTTGAAAATGAGATAGGAAAAAGGTTGAAGTGTCTCAGATCAGACAATGGAGGTGAATATTGCAACAAAGTGTTTGATAGGTACTATTCCGAGAATGGAATTCACAGAGAGAAGACAGTTCTAGGAACACCACAAGAAAATGGTGTGTCAAAAAGGATGAACAAGACAATCATGGAGCATGCAAGGTGCATGAGATTGCATGCCTGACTGCCTTTACAAATTTGGGTAGATGTTGTAGATACTATTGTTTATCTAATAAATTGAGGGCCTTCAAGTTCCTTGGATGGTGGTATTCCAAAGGAGCATGGACAGGTAAAAAGGTAAACTACTAATTTTTAAATACTTTTGGTTGTGAAGCCTTTGTCCACATTAATGAAGAAAATAGAACAAATCTTGAGAAAAAATCAAAGAAATGTAATTTTATTGGATGTGGTGTTAATGATTTTGGTTATCACTTTTATGATTATGAAAAACCCAAAATCATTAGGAGCATAGATGTCATACTCAATGAAAAGGTTTTGTATAAGGATTAGTTGTAGGAAAAGAAACAAGAAAAAGAAAACAAAGAATACACAGTGCTTGATGAGATCACACAAAAAGTGAAGGTGCCTAAAAATCATAATGATCAACATCCATAACAACAACAACAACCACAACAGCAACAAGCACCTCAAATGCCTGAAAGTGGTGTTAAAATATCTACCAGGATAAGTAGAACCCCTGAACGATACTCTCCTTCATTATATTATGTATTATTGACTGATTATGGTGAACCAGAATGTTATGAAGAAGTAGTTTAGGTAGAAACCAGGAAGAAATGGGAGTAAGCCGTGAAAGAAGAGATGGACTCCTTAGCACATAACTAGACTTGGGACTTAGTCAGGTTGCATGTAGCTAAAACAACATTGCAGAATAAATGGGTTTACAAGTTGAAGGAAGAATATGGAGGTAGAAAAAGGTATAAAGCTAGACTTGTGGTGAAGGGGTTTGCATAGAAAAAAGGTATAGAATTTGATGAGATATTTTCTCTTGTTGTTAAAATAACTTCAATCAAAACTATTTTAAGTCTAGTAGCAACTGAAGGTTTGCATCTTGATCAGTTAGATGTAAAGACAACCTTTCTCCATGGGGATTTGGAGGAAGAGATATATATGCAACAACGACAAGGATATGAGGAAAAGGGAAGGAGAAATTAGTGTGCAGGTTGAAGAAGAGCTTGTATGGTGTAAAACAACCTCCAAGGTAGTGCAATCTAAAATTTGATAGGTTTATGTCTAAACAAGGTTATAATAGATGTCAATATGATCATTATGTTTATTGCAAAAGGAAAAATGATGGCAATTATATTATATTGTTATTGTATGTAGATGACACGCTTGTTTCATGTTCTAACATGCAGGAAATAAATGTGCTCAAAAGAAAATTGGTGAACTCATTTTTAATGAAGGATTTAGGTGTTGCAAAACAAATACTTGGTATGAGAATAACTAGAAACCACAAGAATCGAAAATTAACATTGTCTCAAAGTGGGTACATAGAAAAGGTGTTGAAAATATTTAACATGTAGAATCCAAAACCAGATAGTATACCTTTGGCTAGCCATTTCAAACTAAGTAAGGAGGTGTGTCCCAAGACTTAGGAAGAAAAGGCTTATATGTCTAAAGTTCCATATGCATCATCATTTGGAAGCTTAATGTATGCAATGGTATGCAAAAGGCCTGATATTGCACATGTAGTGGGAGTTGTAAGCAGGTACATGAACAATCTAAGAAAATAACATTAGATGGCAGTGAAATGGATTCTCAGATTTTTGAGAGGTACCAAAAATCAAGCATTATGCTTTGGTGGTTCAAACATTTCTCTATAGGGATATGTTGATGCAGATATGGTGAGTGATAGAGGTAATAGGAGGAGCACAATAGGGTATGTGTTAACTGTAGGTGGAACAATTGTCAGTTGGGCTTAAAAACTGAAAAGTTTTGCTACACTCTCAACAACGAAAGCAAAGTATGTTGTCGCTACAAAGGCTAGTAAAGAAATGATTTGGTTACAAAGTTTTCAGGATGAATTGGGTAAGATGGAGGAGTTGGGAACGCTATACAGTGATAGCCAGAGTGTCATACATCTTACAAAGAACTCTTAATTTCATTCTAGGACTAAACATATACAACTCAAGTACTATTTCATACGGTCAGTGTTAGAAGATGGATAGTTGAAACTCAAAAAGATACACACTAGGCATAATCCTGTAGATATGTTAACAAAAGTTGTAGCCAGGGAGAAACTAAGATTTTGCTTAGTTTCAATTGGTCTTCAAGTATGATGAAGAAGATGATAAATAGCAAGGTCCAAAGTGGAGTCATTTTCAAGCAAATGAAGCAATAGTGAAGTTGCTATAATCAGTCTCCAAGTGGGAGATTGTTGGGTATGGATTATCTTCTTTATTCTGAGGTATCACTGCATTGGACCCCAGTTCGTAATGTGGATGCAATGATGCTCATAAATGTGCACCACCAGGGCGTCCAGGGGGGGCGACGATGATTATTTGGAGCCTCCCCTGGCGGGGATTGGAGGCAGCACCTCCGAAACTAAAAATAGATGTAAAATTTCCTTGTAAAATGTTGTAATTTCGTAGTCAATCTGGGCCATTCATTAGCCAAAAATCTGATGGTAGAAGTTATGTTTAATTTAGGTTTTTTTTCCCTAGAAGGAAACCCCTTGCTATATATGAGGGAATTGTAATGCATCTATGTAGATCTATATTCTGAGCGAGAAAGAGAGAGAAGATTGCGTGAGACTGAAGAGGAAATTACAGTGGATTCGCTGTAGGTTATATCTCTTCATTTTGCTAGTTAATATAAAAGGAAGGACTGGTTGTTTCTACGTGGACATAGCCCAAATTGGGTGAACCACATATATCTATGTCTCTCTTATTTTATGCGTTTTCTGTTTTTATATTTTTGTAATATATTTTATGTGTTTCATTGCTTTGTAATATATAATTTTCTAATAGTATCCCTAACTTATAGTTAAAATAAATGATTTCCCTCAAAAATGACATTGTTTTGGCATGATGACTAGATAGTAACAATTTCACTCACCAGATTGTAACAAAGTGAACAAACCAGCTCGTGATGAGACCTCCTGTCCTTTGACATTTTAGTGTCACAAGGCCATTACCCTGGTGTGGTATCCATAATGGAATGTCACTTATGTTAATTTCCTATGATCGTTGTAGGTTGGCTTGTGATGAGACCCCCGATCCCTTTTGAGAAAAATGAGCTTAATATATTTCCAAATTTGTTTTTGTTTTTGTTTTTGCCCTTTTTTTTAGAAGTTAAGGGGGGCTCATTAACTCCTTAAGATTCAGGGATGTTGTAAAAAGTAAAAACAAATGCCAAGAAAAATATGCCTTAGTTTCTTCATCATATTTTTGAAGGGAACCACCATTTGAATGCGTAATAAGAGAAAAACTAATATGGTGGTGATAGATCATGAACAATTTATAATCTATCCAAAAAACACACATAAGAAGGTGTATTCATAGATAGGGCATGTCAGATTAAAAATATTCACTAAAAGGCTAAAAATAATGATTATATAAAGGTTAACTTTTTAAGGATTTAGATAAAATGCATAACCAAAAATAATGAATGACATGGAATAATAGTAATGGGAACAACAACCATTCATTGCAATGAATCACCAATTTTTCTTTCGAAAAAGGGAAGATCAAATGTTTCATTCAAAGAGGGAACAACAATTGTTTTTTTTTATCAAAGAAAGGAACATCAATCATCTTGTCCAAGAGGGAACAAAAATTATCTCGTTGAAGAAGGAACAACAGTTTCACCCTTGAAAATGGAACAAAAATTATCTCGTCGAAGAGGGAAAAACAACTTCTCATTCGAAAAGGGAACAACAGATGTTTCTTTGAAAAGGGAACAATAAATGTTTCTTTGAAAAGGGAACAACAATTAGTGACGAAGGAAACAACAACTGTGCTTCAAGGAGAGAAAAAATGGTTGATTATAAAACAATGTCTCTATCAAAATTCCAGCATGCTAAATAAGAAATAAGAAAAGAAAGAAAGAACAAAATTTAGAATCCATTTTCAAGGAAAATATGCACATTATTTACAATATGGAAAGAATTTTTTTTTATGGAAACGAAGTTATCAGGTTACCACCCTCTGCAGCTATGATTTGAAGAGTGGGATCATTACTTACCTATTGATAAAAAGACTCCTTTGTGAGTGGTTGATGGTAAAGTCGCAATCGATGTCCATTCACTAGAAATGGAGCACTAAAGTCATCAATGGTGATTAAAGCTATGGTGTCATTATTATGCACTTCTTGAATCTCATAAGGGTAGAGCCACCTTGTCTATAGTTTCCCTAGGAATTCATGGAATTTGGAGTTATAGAGGAGTTCCCAGTCACCTTTCTGAAATAATTTCTTTTTAATAAGCCTATCATGCCACTTGGCCCTTTGCTGTTGAATAATTATTGTATGCTATAGGGCAAGTAAGCGTGCTTCATCTAGTTCATTTAATTGTTGAAGTTATTGTGTTTGGGCCTCTGTAAGATCTAATCCAACCTCCTAGGTTTCCCTAAGAGTCTTTATCTCAAACTCTATTGAGAAGATTGGTTCTTTTCCAAAAACAAGTTGGTAAGGAGAGTACCCAGTAGTATTGTGCCATGTTGTGTCATAGGCCCACAATGCCTCAGGAAGTTTAGTGGCCCAGTCCTGTCGATTTGTCACGACTATCTTATTCAATATTGCTTCTAGGAATTTGTTGGGTCTCTCTACCTATCCATTTTCTTATGGGTGATACGGAGAGGTAACTCGATGTTTGATATGATGATTTTGAAGAGTGGCCGAAATTTTATGCCCTATAAAGTGCAGTCCTCCGATGGTTATTACCTCCCTTGGTAAGCCATATCATACTAACTTTCAAAAAAGAAATTAATCACTGTTTATTTTGTGGTCCATGGCAAGGCTACTATTTCTACCCATTTAGTCACATAGTATGTGCCAACCAGTATATAGACCTTTTGATTTGAAGGTGGATTAAATGGCCCAACAAAGTCAAGCCCCCTTCCCGACTGCTAAATAATTCACTACATTTGCATACCAAGGTGCTTTGGTCATTACAACGAATATGTGATCATATGGAAACTGATCATCTATTGATAACAGAGCATTCATCTTAGGGACTCGAGACAGGAAGTCTACAACAAGATTTTCTTTTCCTGACCAATATTTTATGGTAATATCGAACTCCTACAGTAACAATAGCCATCTAGTTACTCACCCATTAGTGATTGGTTTGTTGGCCAGGTACCTGATAGCAGAGTGGTCAATATACAGGAAGAATAGATAGCCTGTTATATAATGTCTAAAATTATTGATAGCATATATAACAACCAAAACTTATTTTTCTGTTACTGTATAATTTATCTCAGCAAGGATAAGATTTTTGCTAATATAATAAATAGCGCAGGGCTTCCTGTCCTCTTATTATCCAAGAACATCGCCTATAGTTGTTCCTAATGCATCTGAAGAGATATGTAAAGGTAGCTTCCAGTTTGGTCCTCACAATACTTGTGTAGTTGAAATAAATTTCTTTAGTTATACAAAGGCAACATCACATTTGTCAAACCAGTCAAATTCAACATTTCCTGTTAAGACATATAAAGTTCCAACAATTTTTGAAAGGTTTTCTATAAATATGCAGTAGTACCTTGCATATCCAAGGAAACTACGGACCTTAGCCTGTGTGCAGGGTGTAGGTAGTTCAACAATTACCTCTATTTTTGTTGGATCTACCTATATTCCAGCCATAGAGATGTAGTGTCCCAAAGCCATACCTTCGGTCATCATCATGTGACACTTTACATGGCTTAACAAAAACCTAGTAGAAATTCATTGTTCAAGTACGTTTTCTAGATTTCGTAAACCCTACTTAAAGTCACTTCCATAATGGGTAAAACCATCCATATAAATTTCAACTCCTTCATTAATTAGATTGGAAAAAAATGCTCAATATTGATCTCTTAAATGTGGCTGGGGCACTGCATAAACCGAAGGTTAAAACTTTGTATGCAAAAAGACCCCAAGGGTAGGTAAATGTAGTTTTATCCTAGTCTTCAAGGGAAATCTAAATTTGATTATAGCTACTGAAGCCATCAAGGAAGGAAAAAAATTGTTTCCCTACTAAGGTATTGAGAACTTGATCAATAAGAGGAAAAGGGAAATTGTCCTTCTAGGTGGCTTTCTTTAGTTATTTGTAGTCCACACAAATTTTCCATTTCCCATTTTTCTTGGGAATGACTACCAATGGGGAGACCCACTGACTATTTGAGATAGGATAAATAAAATTTACATCCAACAACTTTTGGAGTTCTTCTTTCATAATTTCTCTGAGGTGCGGATTCATCCTCTTCTGAGGCTTCTGAATGGTGCAAGCATCCTTCTCGATACAAATATTATGGGTACACCACTGAGGATCTATACCTTTTATGTCTGAGTATTCCAAAGAAAAAGATTCTTTATATTTCTAAAGAACCTGACTAAGTCTTCATTGTTGATTACTGTCCAAGTTACCATTAATGTTAAGAATTTTACCTGGTTCAATCTCAATTGGTCTATTGTTATAAACAACAGTTGTGGGTATATGTTGATCATCAACATCCCTCAAGGGATCTCCCTATGTTTCATTATCGAAGATGACCTTTAACAATTGGCATGTCAGATTATTCATCGAAATTGGTGTATTAATGAAGCTATTAATCACATCATCTTCCGTTTGATTCTTAAATTCAAGAGCTTCTTCCAGTGTGGGAGGGGAGCGTATGTTTTCTTCTAGGTATCTAGGTGGGTGGAACTGAGAATTTACAATAGGAAAACTTGGTTTAGTTGGGGGATACAAAACAATATTTTTCATAGAATTTCCTTGGGTGATAGTCATGTTGCCTGCATGGCATCCTATTTAAGCATTCGTTGTTGCTAACCAAGGTCGACCCAATATCAAAGGATGTCCATCTAGTATACTTCTTGGGTTGATGACTAGAATGTACATAGGATATTCCCTCAACAGAGACAGTCACATCCTGTAACGTTCCTTTAGGTCTAACCATTGATCTGTCGGAAAATTCTAATAAGGTTGAGGTGGGTTCTAAATTTGTAATGCCCAAAAATTTGTAGGTTTCAGTAGTCAAAATATTAGTGGCTTCCCCAAGATCTACTAATGTGTTTGGAAAGGTACAACCTTGTATCTGAATTGTAACTACAGGGTTTCCTAGGTCTTGATATTTAATCAGTGCTTGTTTACCCAAAAGAAGACCAGATAAAGTTCCTACCACACGTACTATTGGTGGATTTTTTAATTTCAACCCACGCTTCTTCCCACATAATTCCTTAATTGTCTTTGCATAGATCGGGATGTCCTGTATGTCCTCAAGGAGTGGAATCTTTATACATAAATTTTTCAATTCTCCTAAGATATCAAAATTAGGATATATAGCTAGTTTAGCTATTTCTAGTCTCTCAGGGAATGGGGGAGAAAAAATTATAATTTTATCGAGGTTTTGCTGCTCGGCTGTGCCTTCCCACTATTTTATTTATGTGGTAATCATAGTTGAAGGATTTATTATGAGTTGTTTTTATTTTTCACTCTATTTATTTTTTCCATAGTAATAATGTGCCCTGACCTTAGCTGAAGCTCATTGCATTCTACTAGTCTTGTGTCATTATTTGAATTCTCAAAATCTATTGGTATTGAACTCATCTATTATTAGGATTTGGATTTGGTTGAGCTGGAAATTGGGGGTGTACTAAAATTTGAGGGTTTTATAATGGACTTGGAAATGTGGGTTGAGGTTGACAACCCATTTCCATGGGTAGATTGGTCATCCCCATAGGGTGCTGCCTGTTTTGAGACCAATTTGGGTTCTATGAGGTGGAAGTAACCCACTATGAAGGGTAAGGATTACTAATTGAATTTTGCGAGAAGGGGGCAGAGCATTGTGAATTTGGCCAACCAGCTCCTGGGAAGGGTTGGTTTGGCTAAGGTGACATGGAATACTGTTGGGATTTCTAGGTAGAGAAGGGTGGTTGACCTTGCCACGTTTTTCCAAGATTCTATTGTTGATTATATTGCATAGGAAAGAACAAAGAAGGGTCTTGTGGCATACCCAAGGGTCGTGCTTTCCATTGTCGATATTAAGCCATTAAGTATGTTGGCCCTATTCCTTCCTCATATTCTTTAAACACTACATTTAATCCGGGAAGTAATGGACATTGATCCATTGCATGACCCTTGGTACATACAGAGCATGTATGAATCATTTCCAAAGGACATTCTCTTTGATTGTGCTTCTTTCAGTAGCGTGGGAAAAATATGGCTAGCGTTTGTTCTAATTAAACTTGTCTTTGTCTGGCCTGTAAGACATCTAACTGTGTAGTTAGCATGCCTACGATATTTGTCTTGAAATCTTCCAAGAGGTTGTCGATCTCTATTCTCGTCACACTTCTAGTGGGAGGTCTGCTACCTCTAGTCATGGAATCTCGCCCTCCTGGTCCAATGCATGTACTTTCTCGTGAACACTTGATACATAATCAGATAATTTCATCATATTCCTCTTGATAAATGTCACCTTTCGCCTTTAGATTTAAAGTTTTAAACCATTCTTCTTTCATTCCCTTTATCAGAATGGATTTCAAGACTTCTTTTGGTAATGTGGTGTAGGCAGATCTCTACAAATTATACTGAAACTGTTCAACATATTCTTCTAAGGTTTCATTATCCTTCACAACCATTTTGAACATCTCATCCTTTATGTAGGTTTTAACCCCGTATAGGAATTACCTTCATATGAATTCTAAAACACAGAAAATAAACAATGCGAGAGCATAACACATAAAACACATATACACAGAGACTTTCCCCTGGATCCCAAAACCGGGACTACCAGCTTGATTTTTCATTATATTCCTTTCAATGTTACAATACATATTTATACATGCTGAAGCATCAATACCATGGATTGAAAACATCACGTCCAAAACCATGGACCAAAAAAACCATAGGTAGTCACCCACCTAATATAGGGTCCAAAAAAAAAAAAAAAATCTTGGGCCGCACCCTAGAACCCCATAGAGGAGGCCTACCTTCCCCCATCAAACCCCCCCTGTGATCCCCCCTGCACAATCAGCGCAACAAATGGGGGCGCTCCACCCCCCCTCTAGTCGTGGAAAGAATATAGCACAAACCAACATTCTCCCACTTGTTATTTTCTTTCAACAGGGGGCCACAGGAGAGCTTAGTCATTTATCCAGCCCTGAAATGCCCATTATTTCTCTACACCAAGAGAACGTCTCAGAGTTCATAGATTTTGTCAATGCATCTGGAGTATTCTTCAAAGTGTCCACTTTTACCAGCAACACCTTTTTGTCTTCTATCATATCCCTCACAAAGTGATATTGAACATAAATGTGCTTTGTCTTTCAATGATAAGCAGGTTCTTTGCCAAGAAAATTGCACTTTGGATATCACAATCTATCCTTATAGCTCCCTATACTAACCCCATACTTGAACATGATCTCTGCAACCAAACTTATTCCTTGCTTGCATGAGTGGCTGCCATGTATTCTACCTCTGTAGTTAATAGTGCCACTATAGATTGTTTCTTACTCATCCAACTGAGTGCACCTCCAAATAGGTTAAAAAAATACTCACTTGTAGATCTTCTCTGGTCCAGATATCCAACCCATTCTGCATCAACAAAGCCACGAATATCCAAAACTCTATCCAATCCTGGTCTTCCTTGGTAGCACAAACCATAATCACTAGTGCCATGCAAATACCTGAAAACCCACTTCACTGTTATCCAATGATCCTTCCCTGGTTCTGATATGAATCTACTTAATACTCCCACTGCATGTGCAATGTCTGGTCTAGTATAGACCATTACATACATCAAGCTACCAATTGCACTTGCATATGGAACACGAGACATGTCCTCTTCCTCTTCTTGTGTCTTGGGACACTGTTCAACAAATAACTTTACACCTATAGGAATAAGATCCTTCAATGGTTACTATTCTGCATATTAAACCTCTACAATATTGTCTCAACATACTTCCTCTAGTTTAACCAGAGCTTCCTCTTTGTTGGATCTCTTTTAATTTACATGCCCAGAATATAGCTTGCAGCACCAAGATCTTTCATGTCGAATTTGGAGGACAAATGGGTCTTCAAATCCTGGATAATTTCTTTGTCATTTCCAACCAGCAACATATCATCCACATACAAGACCAGATAAATAACATGATCACCAATTAATTTAAGATATACATAGTGATTTTCTTTTATTCTGGTGAAGCCAAGTCCCCATATAAATGTATCAAATTTCTAATACCACATCCTTGGTGACTGTTTTAATGCATACAGAGACTTCTTTAACTTGAATACTAATTCTTTCTTACCCTTCACCGCAAAGCCTTCAGGTTGCTCCATGTAGATCTCCACTTCCAGATCCCCATGAAGAAATGTTGTCTTCACTTCCATCTATTCTACCTCAAAATGAAAACTAACAGCAACAAATAAAAGCAATCTAATAGAAGTTACCTTAGCAATAGGAGAAAAAATATCACCAAAATCAATTCTCGGCACCTAGGAATAACCTTTTGCTACCAACTGAGCTTTGTATTTCTCCACTTTCCTTTTGCATTTGTTTTCTTCTCGAACACCCATTTGCTACCAATGGGTTTCCTTCCAACCAGCAACTCCACCAGATCCCAAGCCTCATTTTTGTGCAAAGATGCCATTTCATCAACCATGGCCTCCTTCCAGAGTTTTCCATCCTCCGAATCCATTGTTTCCTTCACAGTTCTAGGATCATCATCAGTAATAGACAAAGCAAAATTTGAACAGAAAGCAGATGGACTATACCTTTCTGGCTGCCTTCTTTCTCGAGCTGATCTTCTCAAAGTTGGAGTTTGTGGCTCTTCATCTTCTGATTCCTCCTCTGTTGTAGAGTCTGATTCTTCCTCCTTTAGCTCAAACTCTATCTTCTCAGGTTCCTTTGGTTGGACTTAATGTTTAATAACATCTTTCACCTCTCTGAACACCACATCTCGACTATACACAACCTTCTTTGCTGCTAGGTTTCAAAGCTTATAACCCTTTAAACCATCCTTATACCCAATAAATATGCACTTTTCAGATTTACCATCCAACTTGGTTTGTTTCTCCTTTAGAACATGTACATATGCATCACATCCAAATGCCCTGATGTGTGAAAGAGAGGGTTTCTTACCAGTCCATAACTCTTGTGGAGTCTTATCCTCCAACGCTGATGAAGGTGATCTACTGACCAGGTAATATGTTGTCTCCACCACCTCTACCCAAAATTCCTGTCCTAACCCGACACCACTGAGCATGCTTCTTGCCCTTTCCATCAATGTCTTATTCATTCTTTCTGTAACTCCATTTTGTTGAGGCATATATGGAGTAGTCTTCTACCGTGCTATACCACACTTCTTACAAAATTTTTCAAATTCCTTACCGCAAAACTCTCCACCATTATCTGTCCTCAACACCTTTATCTTCTTCTCTGTCTCGTTTTCCACTAGAGCCTTAAATTGTTTAAACCTGTCAAAGACTTCATATTTCTTCTTAAGGAAATATATCCATGTATTCCTTGAGAATTCATCTATAAATGATACATAGTACATGGAATTACCCAGTGCTGGAACCTTCACAGGTCCAAACACATCACTGTGCACAAGCTCTAATATTTGTTTCGACCTCTTACCACCAAAGGGGAAACTCACCTAATTCTACTTCCCATATACACAATTTTCATAGAAATCAAAATCCATAGAGCTATTACTCATACCTTCTACCATACCTTTACCATGAAGTATTCGAAGGCCCTTCTCTCCAATATGTCAAAGCCTTTGATGCCACAACATGGTCTTCTCTCCAGAGACCACTAGATTTTTTGCTCCACTTTCAGGAACCACAAAACTATTGCACCCATCAACAACAGTGCTACCTTGCAGCTTGTATAGAGTTTCAGTCTGAACTCCCCGTGTCAATACCAATGCTCCTCAAACCATCTTGTAGGTATCCTTCTCGAAGACTTTTTTTACACATGCATCATCCAACTTGCTTACAGAAATCAGATTTCTGGCTAATGCAAGAATATGCAGAACACTCGAAAGTGTTCTAACCCTTCCAACTTGCAACTTCAACTTTACTTTTCCACAACCAAGGATTCTAGCCTTCCTATCATCCCCTAAGAAGACATCACCACCATCGTATTTATCATAATCGTAGAACCATTCTCTATGGGGAGTGAAGTGAAAGGATGCACCTGAGTCAATCAACCATGCCTCATGATCTACATGTGCACTTGAAGAAGCCAAGTACACATCCCCAGCTTCATCTGAGGTGGTTTTCACCTCTGCAGAAGAAGCATAATCAGATCCCTTTCCTTTGTCAGGAGCTTTAGATTTACAATCCCTTTTGTAGGGCCCTTCCTCTACGTATTTCCAGCACACCACCTTGACATGTTTTCTTGGAGATTTAGATTTCCCTCTAGATTTAGATCTCCCACTCGATGACCTATTTTTGTTTCTGTTCTGGGACCATCCTTGTACAAATAAGGCATCACCATTCTTTCTCTCCATATTTTTCCATCTCATCTCCTCCATTAGCAAGGATGAGGCTATTTCATCAAACTGCAAGGCATTTACATTGCTACCTATTGCAATAACTAGACTATCCCACGAATCTGGTAGAGAACACAACAAACTGGTGCACTTATATTCATGTGAAATTTTAATATAAACAGACAATAACTAACTTACCATAGTATTAAATGCATTCAAATGCTCTATCATCGAATCTCCATCTTTCATCCTCAAGTTGTACAACTTTTTCTGTAGGAATAATTTATTCACCAGAGACTTAGATTGGTACAAAGTCCCTAACTTGTCCCACAAAGCCTTAGTCGTAGCTTCCCCTAACACATTCAACAATACTGAATCTGAGACACACAATCATATTGTGCTCTTTACCTTCCGATCCAACTTCTTCTTTTCTTCATCAGTCACTCTCGTTGGTTTAGTACCAAGATCTACTACGATCCCCTAATCTTTATCCACCAACAGATCCTCCATCTTAAGTTTCCGAAACTCAAAACTCTGACCATTAAATTTATCAATCTCTATCTTTCTACTGCTCGTCATCTTCTTTCACCACCTGAATCGATCTTGCAGATCTCCCACTGAACAAGATCTACCACGGGTCCGAGTGAAACCCCTCAACATCAAAGACGTCCCCTTAAATCCAAAACAACTCCAAGACCAAATGTAGGTTTTAACCCGTACAAAAATCACCTGCATACGAATTCTAAAACACATAAAATAAACAATGCGAGAGCATATCACATAGAACACATATACATAGAGATTTCCCCTGGATCCCAAAACCAGGACTACCAGCTTGATTTTTCATTATATTCTTTTCAATGTTACAATACATATTTATACATTCTGAAGCATCCAATACCATGGACCAAAAACCATAGGTAGGTCTGCCCAACCTAATATAGGGTCCAAAAAAAAATTTCTCAGGGCGTTGCCTCAGACCCTGTAGAGGGGGGCTACCCGCCCCCGTCAAACCCCTTGGACAAGGGGGGCTGCTGCCCCCCTTGTGACCCCCCCACTGTGCAATCAGCACAATGAAGGGGGGGCTTCTCCCCCCCTCTAAGACTCCCGGTTCACTACGTGGGCTAGTCATGGAAAGAATATAACACAACCCAACACTTTAGATCCCTAGTCCTACAATAGTCCTACAATAGTCCTATTACTTTACAATATTCCTAATAATTTGTGAGAAAAGTGTCCTTCATTTCATCCCATGAGTTAATGGTACTTCTGCCTAAACCCATAAACCATCACAAAGTTGCTCCCTTTAAGGTAGAGGGGAACAACTTCAATTTCCTAGGATTGGTGGTGTAGTCATATCCTCTACACAAGAAATCAAACTCAAATAGAAAAGCATCCAGATCCTTTAAGTTCATCCCGTAAAAGGTTGGGATATTTTATAAAGGAATGGTCCTCACCAAGGCATCGGATAATGGGTCAATTTTTGGATATTCTAACATTGAGATCTGACCTTGAGGTGGTTGATTTTGCATTTTATCAAAGATGTAGCAATAATATTCAAGAATTTCTTGGTTAGGGGGTGTTATTTGGGCAGATGGAGTATTCAAAATTCGTAGGGACTTTACTGCACTAATTAGATCTGGGATATCAGGTACTTCGTTTTGAGCAAGGGTAATAGGAGATCCCAATTCAGATGGTTTTGGTTCTGCTTTAGCAACTCCACTAGTTTCTCCCTCTCCTTCTTTTAAATTACACAATTTTCCCTCTTGTTAAGGACTAGAGTGTAGATTATTTGTGTTTTGAAAACTCTACTTAGATCCTTCAGTTTTTCTATGGATCTCGACATAAGATGTTGTTGGTGATTCTGTTGCTTGAGGGACCAAAGTAGATCCCTTTCTAGATATTTTATAGGGTCATACTGATGCCTAATATTTAGCTCTCAAAATGATTTCATCTATAAAGGTGGGTCTCCCAAGGGTCGTCGATCCATGGGCTTTGATGGTTTTTGGTACTGATTTCTTATCTATTGGTTTCTTTCTTTTCTTAGTCATTCATACCTACACAACCTCTGTGTATCTACTAAGAGTGGGAACTCTGAACAAGCATTTTTCTTGTTGTGTATGTAGGTTCTTACCTATTGTCTTCAATGTTAGTGCTCAAATCTACCTTAGGCTGAAATAAGGTGAGACTCAAGGCCACATCAAACCACGCTCAACCTCGTTGCTAGCCCTACGAGGACAGGAGAGGGCTCTCTCTGGGTCAAAATCGGAAAAAGATAATCGAAATGGCTCGAGATGACCAAATTGATGACTGATTTTAGGCTAGGTATGAAGTACAAAGAGTTTAGAATTGATTTTTAATGATTTTGTTGAATTCAAGGGAAAGGCAAATTTGGGTGCGGGGATGAGGCACAATTTTTGCAGAGGTCTACTTGTGGCAAGATAGGCGATTGTTTTGATGCCTTAAAGCAGGTGAGATGGGTAGATCAGACTAGTGAGCAGCTAAGGAGAGGAAGGGGTCCCAAGGATTCTCCTTAAACTGAAGAAAACATAAAAGATTAAACAAATTTAAAGGCAGAGCATAGCAATTTCATGGATTCTACCTTAACACTTCATTTGCTTAAAAACATAAGATTCAATAGAGATAATGATGCACATACACAAATTACAAGTACTAAGAGAAACACACCATCAACACATAAAGCCACATGGATCCAAAACAGTGTTGCAAAACCCTGGTCTTTCCTTTGCCAAAAATGGTGATAAGATATGTACAATATAGTCTCAAGCTATCCCAAGAGTCCAACCTTGAAAATGACTAAGAAAATACATAATATAGGAAAGATAACACATTCCATTGCCTCTAGGGGTCGAGCTCATCATCCTAGGAGTTGTTTCAACCAATTCTAAACTAAGCACTACAATCTAGGCAGTCAAAACAACTTGCCTCTATAAGCTAGGAAACCAATTCATTCATTACATTTTTGCTATTTTATGAATGAATCATCTAGAATAGGTAAATAAGTGTCATAAAAACATAAATATCTAAAAATTACATCAAGGAGGGTGAAAAATCCCATCACAAGTAAAAACAGGTGAAACTGGCTTGATTCGCTGAGCTGAGGAGGAAAACTGAGTCAAAACACCCTGTGCGACGCGCGCCTGAGCCCTGTGCACCGCACGCCTTTGCAGCTACTTTTGGGGCACTTCCCGGCATCCAAATTGAGCTCAGGTTGGCTTGTTGGAAAGGCCTAGATGTCTACTTTCCCACCCAAGTGGAATTCGCCAATTGGGTCTCCATTTGACCCTCCAAACGTGTATTCACCTAGAAGTACTTCCTGCTGGTGCAAAAAGTGCCAGAAAGGTGATTTTCATGATGGTTTTTGAGCTTTTGATCACCCAAAACTTGATGAAATGCCTTGGAAATTGCTGAGCATGTGTATTTCATCATGAAAAATCCAAAAATGTAAGCCACCTATGATTTGGACCTCTCCATCTTGTGGGTTGCGTGCTGAGCGCGACGCATAGAACCCAAAAACCTGTTTTGCAAGCCAAAAATTTTGAAAAGACAAAATTTTCTCCAAATTTTCCCAAAATTGGAGTGAAGACCCTCCATCATGTATCATGCTCAACTAGTGAAGCCTCGGCCGAAACTCGAAGCGGAACAGGGCTTTTGCGTTGTTTTTGTGCTTTACTCAAACGCCTTTTGAGGACCTTCATTCTCGCTTTGCAAACATGCATGCGAGCCCAATAGTGAGTCTTCATGTGGCGAAGCATGTCCTTATCCCTACTTTCCTTTTCCAAAAACTTTTCCAAGTGAGTTTTCACCTGGATGAGCATTGATTCCCGATCAATAGGTGTCAAATCACCGGGTCTCCTACGAGCCAATTCCTGGTCTTCCTGAATCTTGCGCAGCTCATAAAGTTCATGCTCATCCTCCAACTGTTTGTTGCGCTGCTCTAAGTAGTTGATCACCCATTTAGCCATCTGCAATTTCTTTTGTAGCGACTCATTCTCGGCCCTTTGCTCTATGATGATCTCTTTGAGCTCTGAATTGGGCGAACTAGCATCAACATCAATGATATCGGTGTCCTGAACTCCTGAAGGACCCTCATCAACCATGGGTCTCTTACCCTTGTCCTGAATTTGTACATGTGTTGGACCCCTTCCACATGAGGTGGAGATAATACTCGCTCTTCTGATGATGTCAACAAGACCCCTTCCACCCCCGGTGGAGATAGTACTCTTCGTGCAGCTGCAAATAAGGCCCTGGGGCCTTTCTGATATGTCACATATGCTGGAGCATCAACATGCTTGGTCTCATGAATGTCAAACTGCTGTGAAGGCCCTCCCTCATCATGGACGATCTCTGGAGGAGGCTGTAGCGCGGAAAAGAAATCACGGGAGATGAAAATCCTCCCAAGCAATACCCTGTTGTGCCAACTGATGCATCACTATGATTTTGATCAATGCATAGTGATATATGCTCCTGTGCTGATCTGCTGGGGTCTTCCTCTGTACTAAGGGTACCATCCTCTCTATGTTTCGGCACATGAAAAACAGAATGCTCATCATACGTACCCGTGTGAAATGCATCAACAAACGTACATGGTACACATAGAGACATGAGAATCTGCCCTCACAGCTGAAATACCCAATGATGAGTTTCATCAATTGTGCAAACTCATCTTTTAGGTATCTGAAAGGAAAGAACGCGCTCATGTGTCTGATATATGTGGGCTTGACATATGGCTCATAATAATATCTATCCAGCATCTAGCATTTACTCCATTCCTCCCCCACATTTGGTATCCCGGTGGCCTGAGAAATAGTGTCGGGTGACAAAGTGAAATCCACTCCGGCAAGGTTCACATGACCATCTTGTAAGTTAAGGACAAATAGACGGACCAGTTCCCGATGATGCCGAGTTTGTGAGATCATCTCACAATATTGGTAACATGATTGGCGCCAAAAACAATCCATTGCAAGTGGGCAAGATTGCAATTGAGCCAAAGACGTAGGCTCCTCCCTAACATGTTGTCCACTCTTGCCACCCCTGTGATACCTCTATGGCACATCAGGCACATTAACCTCTGGTGTAGAGTCACTATGATAATCTTGCTCATATATTGACTCGGTCTCTGACATGTTCTCTAACAACAAGGTGGCTAGAATATATATATTTGCTGATATAAAACTGTGTGCCAAAAGTTGACTGTTGAGTTTTTGTCTCTTTATCAAAATGCTGTAACCAAGGGGACATAAATGACGGGAATTTTTAGGAAAAGGGAAGCATTAGGGAAATGGGAACAATGGAAATAAAATGAGGAAATTAGGGAAGGGACAAGGGGGATAGAAATGTTTTATGGTTTTGAAATAATGTAGGGATCATATGGTTATAGGAGAAGGGAGAGTTTAGGGTTTTGAGAGAGAAAGATGTATGGTTTGATGAGGAATAATTGGGAAAACTAGTTGGGGAATATAGGAAAATGGAAACAAGGGAAAAAGAAGCCTTGGCAACAATTATTTTTGAAAACCCTACAACAAACGTTTCACTTGAATCCTTATAGCAATTTGTTGAACATGGAGGGTTTTTTACACTTGGTTTTCATGAAAACGATATGCTAACTTCTTCATATACACCATCAAAAAACAAAATCAAGTAATGATTGGAGGCCTACCTGAGAATTTAGGCATGAGGAGAGGTAATTTGAGCGATTTCTTGGTGAATTGCAGGCATAAACCCTATGCACCGCTCGCTTTACCCAACGTGCCGCGCGCTCTGAGTGCACCGCGCCTGTGTTAAATTACTCAGCAAAAGGTGGCGTGATGCGCCGCATGCCTCTGGTGCACCGCGCGCCTATGCTGATACGTCGCGCGCCCTGGAGCTGACCCAAATACTCACAAACTTGCCACAAACTTGCAGAATCGCCCTTGAATGATGCTCTTAGCTCTCAAAATGTGGAATGGCTTGCAAATGAGGAGAAATGATTTGATATAGCATCCATTTTAATTTTTGCTCTATGAAAACCCAGTTTTCTTATGTTTGGTTGTTGACACTTTTTCAAAATTAATAGGCTCTGACCTTTTGGTTTCCTTCATAAAATAGTTTGAAATGATGATTTTCTCTGATAATTTTTTGCAGGGATAGCTCTGATATGCTTCAGCAAAGGAGACCAGGGCTGCACTTGAACAAATGAAGAACTGAAATTTTTTACAATTTTTACAAAAATGAGGTGGCAACTTGTCTTCAAAACAGAGTTTTGAAGAGAAGTCCTTATTCAGTTGTACAATGGTGAGAATTATTGAAGTGATGATCTATCTAAGACATCCCTCTGGCCTGCTGATCTTCTAAGACTTTTCAAGACTAAATTAACTCAAACACTAGACCTAGACCTAAAAATTTAAAATATGACTAAAAATGACTTGTGAAGCTTTATGACTTCTCCTGAACCAATGGTGATATGCACGAGGGGAATGAATAACACAGACCACTCCATCAGAATTATGGCATGCCTAACAAAATGCAACTGATGAAAACTGGTGGGACACCTAAAACATGAAATGCAAAAAAGAGCTTTGATCTCTGATGGAGGGATAACTAGACCGACTCTAACATTGGCTCCATTGGGGATGGTAGCTCCTTGGAGATGCTAAGAACCGCAGATCTCTGTAAGAGCTAGACAATGCCTTCATCCATTGGGCGATGGAGTCATTATTGCATACACACTTTTGAGAATTTGACTGAAAATACCAAAATTGCTTTGACCAAACTAGACTCGAAACAAAAGATTTTAGACAACTGACTTGACAAACTTAAACTAACTAACCTTCATTTTTAGAATTATAGCCTTCACCTCGGTAGCTGCCGTTTTTCATGATTTTAGTCAAAGGAATAGATATTTTTAATTTGGAAATTTCATTTTCCAAACTAAATGCTGAAACTTTTTCGACTTCTTTGACCAGAACCTCTCTCCTATCTTTGATTATAGCTGCCTGATTCGTCTTTTCTACTGCTGATATCTTGCTAGTTGTGGGATCAATTGTCTCTTTTCCTTTCTTCGGCAGTATTGGTGAATCCGTCTTTGGTGTTGTAGCTTCTTTTCTTTTCTGAATTGGATTGGTGGGCACATCTCAGTTTGTTAATGAATACTGCTTCTGTTGAGTGGACAAGGCATTCAAATATCCTCTTTGGTAATCATCTAAATCTGCATCATTAGCTAAGATAAAATCTTCATCTTGCTGGGCGCCTGGAATTTCTCCATACTTTTCTTCTTCGGTGATGTAAATGGGCATATCATCAGGAGTAAAGAAGTGGTTTTGGTTCCCTGCTACATCAGCATCTTCATCTGAATCTTGACTCACAAAATTCTGCAAAAGAGGAGCCTTGATTGGTTGCTGGGCTACCAGCTCTTGTACTCTTGGTTCACGCTGCTTAGTTCCGTACTGAGGTTGTTGTTGGCCACGTTAATTTGAATTACGAATCTGTGGTTCTGATTTGTCAAGGCTCAGTCTTTTGAACATCTCACGAAGCCAAGGTGGTTTTGATGATGTAGATTCTTCCTTTATAGTTACTCTTTTCTCTGCCTTCAAATGTGCTCTCTTGTCGTTCAGATTTGCCTCAACATTGACATAAATCTTTTGCATATCTTCTAAAGTAGGTGGATCTCTATCTCGTAATGAATAAGCCATCTCCAGATCAAAGCCATCTGGGAATTTGAGAAGAGCTGATTTTATAGATGGTCTTAAATCATCCGGAATAACATTATAAACTGTATTGAACCTGATAATGTAGTCTTGGACAAACTCACCATGATTGTGTTTGATATTATTGTACTCGGCATTGATCTGAAGCGGATCCTTTCTGAGTTCCCAACGATCTAGAAACTGCTTCTGAAGTTCAGCCAACGTAGGTATACTTCTAGCTCCCAAGCCTCAGAACCATTTTCTTACCTCTCCTCTGAATGTTTGTACAAACAATCGCATAGTTACATCCTCTTCATCAATCTCATATAAATCATAAAAAATTGTCATTTTGTCTATGTGCTGCTGAGCGGACACACTTTGAGGATTGCCATCAAATAAAGGAATCTTACTCTTATAGTTCGCGGGCATATCATGCAATTGTTGAGGTAAAGCAAGAGGTGCGAAACGAGCAGGCATTGCTCTTGGTGGATTTACTTTAGGTGTTGTTGGCAGAGTGGATGTTGCTACTGTATGGGGAGTATGCGAAGGTGTATGCGGAGGAGAAGAGATGTGGGATGAAGGAGGGGAATTATCTGCAGATTCAGAATAAGTAATTATAGGTTGCACAGGAATCGTGGGAATGAAAAGGTGGTTCTGTAGGGATTCTAGAAGTAGATGTCGTGACGGGGGATCCAATGTTTGCAGATACAACTTCTAAGAACTCAGCAAGATTAGCAGCTTGGATTTTGGTTTGAAGGTGCCTCAAGATAAAATAGTCAATTAATTTATTGTGCCTTTCAAATTCTAGAGCTGCAGCAAAGTCAGGATTTGGAACAATAGAATCAAGAGCGTTTTCAGACTTGGTTTTGAACAATGACAATTCAAACCTTGCTTCAAAAGGAAGTTCTTCAAGGTATTCAAAAATTGCGGAACATGAATGAGATTTAACCAAGGGAGTCGCCGAGCTTTCTTGACGGAGGATTTTTCGAGTCAAATTTTGATTTTCGTAAATATGAGGTGGATTCGGATCTGGATTAGCTCTTGTATGTATTTTTGAAGCCAGTGTGCTTATCAGAAGATCAAAGGAACTAAAATAATTCAGCCAATCGTTTACTAGACTCAATCATCCAAGGGTCTAGAATGAACAAAAGTACTAGGGTGATTTGCAAACCAAGGTTTCACAAGCTAACCGGAGATCGACTGAAGCAGCATTTATCTACTTTCGCTTATGCATAGCAAGAGCGTTCCGAAAGCTACCTGGCGTGACTTCAGACTCCGTCTAAGACTTGTGAAACAAACTCATCAACAAGCAAACCATTTGATATTTCTTCCCCAGTATGGTCGCCACTATGTTAGTGCTCAAATTTACCTTAGGCTGAAATAAGGTGAGACTCAAGGCCACATCAAACCATGCTCAGCCTCGTAGCTAGCCCTACGAGGACAGGAGAGGGCTCTCTCTGGGTCAAACTCAGCAAAAGATAATCAAAATGGATTGAGATGACCGGATTGATGACTGATTTTAGGCTAGGTATGAAGTACAAAGATTTTAGAATTGATTTTTAATGATTTTGTTGAATTCAAGGGAAAGGCAAATTTGGGTGCAGGGATGAGGCATAGTTTTTGCAGAGGTCTACTTGGGGAAAGATAGGTGATTGTTTTTATGGCTTAAAGTAGGTGAGATGGGTAGATCAGACTGGTGAGGGGCTAAGGAGAGCAAGGGGTCCCAAGGATTCTCCTTAAACTAAAGAAAACATAAAAGATTAAACAAATTTAAAGGCAGAGCATAGCAATTTCATGGATTCTACCTTAACACTTCATTTGTTTAATAACAGAAGATTCAATAGAGATAATGATGCACATACACAACTTACAAGTACTCAGAGAAACACACCATCAACACATAAAGCCACATGGATCCCAAATAGTCCTGCAAAACCTTGGTCTTTCCTTTGCCAAAAATGCAGATAAGATATGTACAATATAGTCTCAAGCTATTCCCAAGAGTCCAACCCTGAAAATGACTAAGAAAATACATAATATAGGCAAGCTAACACATTCCCTTGCCTCTAGGGTTCGAGCTCATCATCCTAGGAGCTGTTTCATCCAATTCTAAACTAAGCACTACAATCTAGGCAGTCAAAACAACTTGCCTCTATAAGCTAGGAAACCAATTCATTCATTACATTTTTGCTATTTTATGAATGAATAATCTAGAATAGGTAAATAAGTGTCATAACAACATAAATATCCAATAATTACATCAAGGAGGATGAAAAATCCCATCACAAGTCAAAACAGGTGAAACTGGCTTGATTCGCTGAGCTGAGGAGGAAAACTCAGTGAAAACACCCTATGGGCCGCGCGCTTGAGCCCTGTGCGTTGCGCGCCTTGGAAGCTACTTTTGGGGCACTTCCTAGCATCCAAATTGTGCTTAGGTTGGCTTGTTGGAAAGGCCTGGATGTCTAGTTTCCAACCTAAGTGGAATTTTCTCATTTGGTCTCCATTCGACCCTCCAAAAGTGGATTCTCCCAGAAGTACTTCCTGCTGGTGCAAAAAGTGGCAGAAAGGTGATTTTCATGATGTTTTTTGAGCTTTTGATCACCCAAAACTTGATGAAATGCCTTGGAAATTGCTGAGAATGTGTATTTTATCATTAAAAATCCAAAAATTTAAGCTACCTATGATTTGGACCTTCCCATCTTGTGGGTTGTGTGCTGAGCGCGACGCATAGAACCCAAAAACCTGTTTTGCAAGCCAAAAATTTTGAAACGACAAAATTTTCTCCAAATTTGCCCAAAATTGGAGTGAAGACCCTCCATCATGTATCATGCTCAACTATTTAAGCCTCGGCCAAAATTCGAAGTGGGTTAGGCCTTTTGTGTTGTTTTTGTGCTTTGCTCAAACGCCTTTTGAGGACCTTCATTCTCGCTTTGCAAACATGCATGTGAGCCCAATAGTGAGTCTTCATGTGGAAAAGCATGTCCTTGTCCCTGTTTGCCTTCGCCAACAACTTTTCCAAGTGAGTATTCACCCGGATGAGCATCGATTCCCGATCAATTGGTGTCAAATCACTGGGTCTCCTACGAGCCAATTCCCGGTCTTCACAAATCTTGCGCAGCTCATAAAGTTCATGCTCATCCTCCAATTGCTTGTTGCGATGCTCTAAGTAGTTGATCACCCATTTAGCCATCTGCAATTTTTTTTTGCAGCGACTCATTCTCGTCCCTTTGCTCTCGGATAATCTCCTTAAGCTCTAAGTTGGGCGAACTAGCATCAACATCAATGATACCGGTATCCTAAACTCCTGAAGGACCCTCATCAACCATGGGTCTCTTGCCCCTATCCTGACTCTATACATGTGCTGTAAATGGAAGCGAGACCCCTTCCACATGATGTGGAGATAATACTTGCTCTGCTGATGATGTCAACGAGACCCCTTCCACCCCGGGTGGAGATAGTACTCGTCGTGCAGCTGCAAATAAGGCCC